>JAOXOE010027753.1:0-17618 GCA_028565055.1 Phoeniculus purpureus | reverse complement strand
ACGGCATCTGACCTCGTTTGTGTCTTAATCTCGCCCTTGGGGATCGTTCAAGAACCGTCCCTGATATCGGATCGGGACAGTGTCAAAGGACTTACCAATGATATTTTGTGTGTCTGTTCATTAAGAAACTTAACTGAGATCACATAGTAAGACAATTAACACCAGAAATATGTAGATAAGGACTGTCTGTAATAAAAAAAAAAAAAAAATCTGTTCGTATACTTCGCACAGTAAAGTATGATTAGTGTTCCTAATAAAATTCAGCCAAAGAATATAGAGAATTATTTATAATATTCACAGTGGGGTTAGGGACTCCTTTTGAAGAATTCATGAAAGATGTTGTAAAAGATACTGGAGTAGACGAAAATTCAGATTACACAATATAGGAAACCTGTAAAATCTCATTTTGGGTGAGATGTGTTTCCCACAGAACAAGAGATTTTGGTTCCTTGTGTGCCAGATAAATCACAGTATTTCATGCCCTTTTAAACAGATCTACACGGTGTTAAATGAATTAAGGATTAAAAATCTATTTGCCATAGATACTAGCTGTCACTATGGTCTTTCACAACAGATTTCTCATTCCTGCCATGTGCTGTCTGATGTTCTTTGGAACTATGAAAAGCATGGATGTTTTACAGAATGACTGGAAATGTTGAGCATGTGTAATTTGTCTCTGGCTGGTTCTCCTTAAGGTGAGGTGTGTCATACTACATTAAAGGTGCTGGACTACGTGTTAAACAAATATCTGTGGTTACAAACCAGCCAAACTCTTTTACATTTGTTAAAAAAAAAAACAACAAACAAATCAAAAAACCCTTCTTAATACGAAACTGTGCATGAATAGTATCAGGTTTGTCATGACCAGGCTAGGTGAGTTGGTGATCAGGCACTTGCCTTTCTCCAGGCTACTTCATTGGTGTTTCTGCTTTCCTGAGCTTTGGAATTAGCTTCAGCCTCAAATCTTAGTCTATTTTTTGTTCTTATGTTGGTATTCTTAGAATCATAAAATTATAAAAGTTGGAAAAGACCTTCAATATTATCAAGTCTAACCATCCACCCCACAACACCCACTTCACTACAATCTCCTTTCAGGTAGTTGTAGAGAGCAATGAGGTCTCCCCTCTGCCTCCTCTTCTCTAGGCTGAACAGCCTCAGCTCCCTCAGCCTCTCCTCATCAGACCTGTTGTCCAGACCCCTAATCAGCCCATTTGCCCTTTTTGATATCCTCTCCAGTGGCAGAGATGAGAGAAAACACTTTATGGAGATAGGCAAGGAAAGAGTGAAGTTTCTCCTTCACCCCAGAATTTTCTCTTTCTCAACAGCTAAGAAGGTTTCTAATATATGTAAAAGAAAAATAAAATAAGTGCTTTTTCTGATAAACTTATGAAGAGGATAAAAAGGCCTCTTGACAAGGAAAATAACAAGTGTAAACTCTTCCTCTTTAATAAAATCTGGAGACAACTCTTGGTGCTTGTGTACCCCTGCAGAGAGCGCAGAGAATGTGCACTGCAGAGGCGAAAAAGATTGCTGAGAATAGTCGCTCGCTGTGAGTCTGAGATTGCACTTGAATGAGTGTTGGAAATGTCACAGACTGTTGACTTTGAGTTGTACTTCAGATTTGAAGCAATTTGTTTTTCGCTCTTCTTTATGCACCCAATGCTTGTTGTAAGCTTGTGGTGGGTTGATGATGCTAGGTAGCCACCAAGCTGCTCTGTGAGCCTCCATCCTCAGCTGGGCAGGGGAGAAAAATACAACAAATAGCTCCTGGGTCAGAATAAGGACAGAGGGCAAAAAAAACTCCACTTGGGAAATTAATTTATTGCTAATCACTTCAGAGTAGGGTAATAAGAAATCAAAAATAAACCTTAAAAACCCTTCCCCCTCCCTTCTTCCTGGGCTTAACTTCACACCTGATTTTTCTCTACCTCCTCCCCCTGAGCAGCACAGAGGAATGGGGAATGGGGGTTGTGACTGTCTCTGCCACTTCTTCTGCTTTGCAGTCTTCCCCTGCTCCAGCATGGGGGCCCTCCCACGGGAAAAAGCTCTGGAAATTCCACTTTTAATAACATAACAGACTATTTCTTATGCTGTTTCTTCTGTTGCCATTTTCAGTTCTGCATATTTGCCTGCCTGGTCTGTTGGTAATGCACATCCTATGTCCTAATTTGCATCACATAACAAGATTTAGGGAAGTTTTCCATTGTTGATATTTTTTTCATCTACATATTGAACAAAGATTCAGAGAGTGAATGTTTCTGTTGAAATGCTTAGGTTGCTATACCAACTATTTAATTTTTTTTTCCCTATTTTTATTATTGTGCTACAGTAGGAGACCGAAATGATTCTGTTGTGAGTAATGATGCAGAATTTACAGCCATCAGGCTTACAACAGAGGTGATTATAGCAGAATTAAATTAATTTGCTATTTTATTGTTGGCTGCAGAAAATACTGAGTAATTACTAGCTAGTGTATACCTCAATACCTGATCCTTAGACAACGTGACCCTTTCCATTTGGTAGTGGTTGCTGCTGATTTGTAGGAACTTTAGCTTTTGCCTCTTTCCAATAGAAGGTTAATATAATTCGCAGTGCAGCAGGGGACAGCATCAAAAAACGCGATCTTCCACCTGCTGAAAAATTCTAGGAACTATTTTATCAGAAGAAAATCATGCTTTAAGGCACAGCGGTGATCATCAGCTTAATGTGCTGGGATCTGAAAGCTCAACTTCCATCTCTTGGAAAATACACATTTAAAAATTAAGTGTTTCCTGGAAGGCTTTTTTCTAATGTGCCCACATGACTTGTAAATAAATGACATTCACTTACCGTTTAAGAAACTTTGTAGAATGAATCTACTTTCTACTTTCCTTCCAAATATTTTATAAGACTTTGCTTGTGTGAGGAATCTACAAGGAGTCCACTGGTAGCAGGCACTACTTGTGAGAATACGTAATGAGTCCCTTAAGTCACAGCTTCCTCTGCCTCCTTCTCTGTCTGAATAATAGAACTTTGCAAGGAAGAAAATTATTTTGCAATTTTCCAACTAAATGAAACTGATCCACAGCATAGAGTCTGTTTTACATAGGAATCTGGTCTTTCTATAAATGTATTTCTAAAATGGCAGGTAAACTACAAAAGATCCATGGAATGGTAATAACAGTCTGGAAAAGCATTTTGCATTTGGCTCTGTATGTAGTTCTTGCATTTGAAGGCTCATAGTGACAATTTTCCTGATTGTTACAGTCTTCTCACCGAAACAGCACTGCGCAAATATAAGCCTTGCTAAATGTGGCGAATTATTAAGATTATGCTAATGGGATGAATTCGAGTTTCATTTGATTTCAGTACTGTCTACAGCATTTTACAATGAGACCAGTCTGCTCCAAAGCATGAATGTGGCACAGAGATGGAAGAACTGACAAGGGAAAACATCTAACAAGACAAAATCCTATTTAGGTTAAAAATAACTACATCAAACAGTGAGAGATTAAACTGTTTCCAAGCTTTGAGAGAAGAAATAATTGTGTAAAACTGATGCATTTAAAGAAAAGGTACTGAAATAATATCTGGACTGTAAATGAACAAAATATTAAACAATGGTCAATGATTCCTCTGTCCTCTTGTAGATAGCTGATTTAAAGTGAGCAATGGAAAAACAAACTGCTGTTTGATCTATCGCCTTCAGCAAGCAGCTTAACCTTGCTGTTTTATAGATTTGATGCATAACTGTATTTTAGGATATTGGTTGCAAGGCTTCGTTCTTCATATTTAACTCTGTGAGTTTATTTTTGCACTAAGCAGTGAACACTGGAAGATATTCTTTTTAATCAAGATGTTAGGCACTGAGCTCACCTCCTGAAATGCACATGCTGTTTCAGAGATGCTACTGGAGCAACCCTACAGTGGACCAGTGACAGCACAATGTGGGATGCAAGACCCAGGGCAAACCTGTGTGAGTTAAGGAGCTAAGCTTTGTTCAGTTGTATCTCAGTTCATATATCTCAGTTCCTTTCCACAACCAGTATCTGAACCTTTCTTTCCAACACAGATGATTCTCCCTTTGTTTTTCACTTGTCTTCCTTCAGCTGTGCTATGGATTTGGTGAAATCATATTTGTTCACAGTACTCCTTAATCAAACTCTCTTCCACCACATAAGGAGTTAAACTTCTGTCTTGGCTGTGGGAATGTTTTTTTTCTCTGCCGCAGGGAAGCGGTATGTGCATGGCAAGGGAGGGGCAGGTGTGGAAGTAGAGCAGGGAGGGTACAGACATGGAGGCTGCAAGGGAGACAGGTTAAGCAGATGGAGTAGGCCAGACAAATTTCAGGCTCCTTATTTGGGGATAAGGATTTCCTTGTTCCCTCTTATTGGCACTCTCTCCCTTTTTGTGTGTTTCGAGAGTTTGGTTTCAGTTTTGTTTCAGCCCTGTAATGTTTTGCAGCTTCTCTGTCCCTCTGTGGCTCTCTGTCCATCTTCTGCTTCTCCTCCTTTTCTCTCTCTCTCATCTTTCTGTCTCTCTCTGATCCTGCACTAGGCATAGGAAAATGCTTAAACTAAGCACTGCCTAATATACTTCTGTTCTTTTTCTTTTACTCTCATCATCTACGGTTTTTTAGCATTTGTTTGAGTTAGGAGTAGCAGGTCTGGGTTGGGGAAGGGTGGACACAAGTGGATGAGGAAAACATTTCTTTTTGGGTTTTTTTCGTTCCCCCTTTTTTCCCGTCTTGTTCTTCTATGGATTTATTAAAATTTATAATAAAGTTTAATATTTTTTGTTCTAGTTTCCATAAGTGTTTTCATTAAATCTCTTTCCTCTCCCCACCCCGGAGTGGGAGGAAAGAAATTTTCTTCTGCATAGTTGGGCAGAATATAATTTCTTTGGACTATCCTGGTGCTAAACCATCACAAACTGGCTTCTCTTCAAATCAGTTTTTATCTTGTTGCCATATACTTCTAATAAAGAATTTGGCTGATGACTGGGATCTCAAAGGAGCAGAGTGTGAAAGCTAATATAAATAATTGTGTTTTAAAATAGAAAAAAAAATTACTCTGTGCTCACTGTTGATTGTGAACCTGCTTCTGTGTTCTTACACAAAGTAGCTGCTGATCAACTTGTTTCATGTTGACAGGCTGATCTGACAAAATCTATCAATTAACAATAAAAAAGTGGAGATCAAGCAGAGGAGGATTAATAGCACAAAGATGTGGTGTGCTACAGAGTCCAATACGCAAGGAAAATCTCTCTTTTCCTGCCACATGGTGATGAATGCTGATGATTACCATGAATGGAAGAATTCAATCACGTTATATGCATCTCCAATGTAAAACTGCATTCAGACCTTTTCAGTAAGACACAAGCCACTGACAGTCAGCTTCATCCCTAGCACTGTTAATTCTAGACCATGGAATTGTTCTCTATTTTCAGTTGGATTCTTTCCTTTGCCACACAGTTGCTTGAGAGGGGACAAACATTTGAATTTTGCCTGCTGGGTGCATGTAGGCTGCTGGACAAAATGCTCTCCAAGCTGCTGCACAGCCCTGCCTGGATACTGACTGATTACATCTGCCACATCACAGTTTTAGACAGGGTCATATTAACCTTTTGACTTTTCACTCTTCTGTATAGAGTCCCCTTTCACGGTGCCGCAGGCACCAGAGGATTTGAATCTGTCTCCTTGCTGTGTCATCCTGCCGTGATTCTTCCATAGTCAGGATATGCTGGTTCTTAATTCAGGGTAAAGCAGTAGAAGCTGCAAAGTTCTCGCACACCCCTGTCAAATGATGCCTGAAATACAGAAGCACGCGAACCCAGGAGATACATCCATCCATATCCTTTGTACCTGAGAAAAGCAAATACCTGTTACCTACTGATTTATTTAGAAGTCCCTCTGGTGTCTCACAAATTCTCTTTCATTAACTCAGATTAAGACACTCAGACTTGTGGTTTCTGTTTGTGTAGCTTCATACTTTGCTTCACAGTAGGTCTGATGCAAATTTTTTTGGTTGAGAGGCAGGGAAAACTTTCTGTCTTCACTTTGTCTTCTGGTTCTGTGATTTATTCTCATTATCTCTGTACTTTTGTATTGATAATATTTCTTCTGAGCAGACATTCTTTCTCCTTATATACCTACTGATACTATGTGTGTGTTTCAGTGTTTAACTAAGAAGTTCTGTGACAAACTGTTTCATTTTCTGTTGATTAAAAAAACCTGTAAAAATTCTTCTAAGTGTTTATAGTCTAAAATATTTATCTGCTCCTTAGAACAGTAAAACTTAATCTTTGAGGTTATCTTGCTAAAAAATTCAGTTCATTCTGATGCTCGGCAGACACATTTGTATCATGGTTTAAAATGTGACTTGATGAAATCCTCCAGATACCAGTGAAATGACAACTGCTGTTGTAGGAAGATAAATGATCTCTGTTTCATTAGAAAATACTGCTGACACACTGAGCAAACACAAACATTTTATTTCTGTGTGAAGCAAGGTTCTATTATTCTTTGAAAGTCACATAACTACATTTGCCAAAGAAATGTTGTCTGTGAGGAAATCTTATTACTATACAGGGAAAAAAACCCTCATGCTAAATCTTACGGGATGAGGACTATGTTAAACTCAGGACAGCAACTCTAGTTCTGGCATCAGTCTCCTCTTACTCAGAATGACCCATTATTCTTAAAAAGGAAAACTTTATGGGTCCAGATTTTCAATATTGTGCACAAAGTATTAAAAATGTAAATATACTTCTGCAGTTGTAGGTAATTTGTAGCTGCAGTTAACATGAGATGATAAAAATCATCCTTCAGTCACCATATATATGTCAGCATCTGCACCCAAAATTACTCAAAATCTACGCAGCTTTTTAATTTTTAATTAGGCAAATACAAGAAGGTTCTTGTGTCACAGCAACACAGACATGTCATATGTTCATCTTCACTGCTGGCTCCATCTTTTCTAGCTAAAGTCTGCATGTTAAGGGAAAATTTACAGGGAAATATGTCTGCAGTGTTGCTTCAGTTATTCTATGTCCACAATCCAATCGTGTTTATGTTAAATTTTCTAAGGCCTTTTTTTCCCTGTTTGCTCACATGATTAATGGGTTTTATTCCTCTGTTCTCCTCTATTTTTCCCTCTGTCCTTCTTGCCTTCTTTTTACAGTTCAAGTACTTGGATAAAAACTGTTCCAAATGCTTTCTTGTAACATGGTGATCAAATGACATCCTTTCAGCACACAGATGAGTTTACTTTTTTTATGACTGTATGTGTATGGTTTATGTGTAGTTTTATTCTCTACTTTGGTTGTCAGAGGGCCATGTAGAGTTCTGAAATCCCCAGGGCAGCAAATTCAGAGGAGGGTAGATTTAAAAAGACATAAATGCTACAGATGTAGTTGCAAGAATTGTCATCACCTTTTGTTGGCTGCTCTCAGCAGGACAGGCAAGAGCAAGGTGAAAAAATTCATGTGCTGAATGATGACAGTTAGATGAAGTAAAGTACACAGAGATTTTTCGTCTTCCCTTAGCTACCATTCAACGCTAGAAGCGCCTGATATCTCTACGTAGGTTTTCTGCAGTGTGTTTTGAGGTACAGTGTGATAATCCTTAAAATTCAAAGAATTACTGTTTCAAATCAAAGTCTGTTATAGGTGCTGTATAAAGAACAACAGGAAGATTAAAAACATTAAATGGAAAAACCAAAATGGTTGGTTTGCATGTTCCAAGGTACAAGAGAATAGATAGTCTCATGTGAGATATCCTAAAAAAGTACTTCATAGGTGTAGTAGAAAATTCAATAGCCTTTCTGTTTTTATAGCTTTTAAACAAGGGCCAGATTAGAAGGATTCAAATATTCTTCTGTCCTAAAAACATCTTTTTACTTGTAGGGGTGAAAGCAACTCATGTTTGACCTGGGTATATAGGAAGCTGTGATGATATCCTAGGTATGTGCACAATAAAAATTTACAATGAATAAGTTGGGAGCATTCACAGATCTGCAATTTGCCAGACAGCAATGAAGAGGAGAGGAGTCCTGTTACAACAAAAATATATTCCTGATAAATACTTTTGGCAGCTAAGGTGAAAGTGAGCTCTGAAGCATGTTTGCGTTTTTGCCAGTTTTGACTGTGCAAGAGGATTTGGTCAGGGAAACTCCCAATTTCTGGCCGCCTCTATCTATGACAGAAGAGCATCAATGCTGAACCAGGAATCCAAAGAGAATTTTAAGGACTGGTCACATACACTGAGGTCTCCTCATCACACACAAAAATTAAATTGTTTAGCACTTTTAAATACTATAAATGTAAATAAATGTAAATCACTTGAGTGAAATTTCTGTGTTAAAGTGAATGAGTGAGAAATGTAATGAGTTCACGTAGAGTAGGGGATGTTTCAGGCAATCTACAGTATCACCAGGATGTGCTGAAATTCCCTATGTGACTGGGGTTGTCACTATGAAAGCTACTGTGTGTGCATGCAATGGAAGCAATAGGTGGTTCATTAACGTTTTGTACACACGGGAGTACTGGAAAGATATGGGACTGAAAGCTGACCTCAGTTCTATTGGCATAAAGTCCTCTGGGGATGTAGGACACAATTACCAGTTATGAATTGCATAAGGATCAAAAAGGGAAATGCCTTTTCCTTGTTGCAAGAGTTGTGTCTGACTTTTGTCTTTGCACAGTGCTGCACGTGAAAGAATTTGCTGACAGTTACTGCTGGATATGAAAATGCAGGCAGAAGTGCAGGTTATGAACACACTAACTATTAAAATAAACCTTCAAATAAGAAAAATTGAAGCTATTATTCTATTATTCTCCTAACTATAAAAGAGTTTCTGTAAAATGAGTGATTCTGCCTTTCACTTTAGCAATGTCTGGCAGCACCATTTCCATTATCAAACTGCAGCAGACTGTACCATCAGCTCATCAGCACATCCCTTCAGTGTTTCTTGGCCACATGATCAAACCAGGTGCATTTTCCATCACATAAGAAATCATTCTGTGGAATAATATTCTAGGTGGCAAGTGGAGAAAAGAAAGATTTCGCAGATACAGAGCAGCATAGGAACCTTAGTTTTAAGGGTAAAGTTTTGACTTCAAACTAATAAAAATGAGACAGTGCTCTCACTGAGCCTCTCACTGTGGTTTGTGTGTGGTTTTTTCACAGAATGCCTCTCAGCAGAGGAGAAATTCTGCAACAGAAACTTTAGAAATAAACTGAGACTTAGCTCACTATCTATGCAGAATCTGATGAAAATCTATTTTACTGATCATAGATTATCTTCTCATTACATTTGCTTCCAAAAGCTTCTCATTGTTGTCCTGACTCAGTGAAGCGAATGTATATTCAAAGCACTGGAGTAGATCCATGCAGAAGAAAAATGTCATCCTATTTTTACTTAATATCCACGTGCATTCCTATTTACAACCAAAGGGGATCAGAGACAGGAAAGGAAAGAAATAAGTTTTCTGTGAAACTGAATGATACAGAACAGTTTTCAGCATAACAAAGTTGTTGGAAGTGTTCCACCCTTCACTTCAGCAAAGTTTGAATGCTGATGTGATCATGGGGTGTTCTTACTTTAGGTATTTATTCTGCATCACATTTCTCTCCTTACTTGTCAGTTCTCAGCGTCACATATACTATTTTTAGTCGCCCCAAGCTTCTTTGCCTGGTGGGGGTGTATATTTAGACACTTGCTGAGCTGCGTCCTCTATGTGTCAAGCACTGCTATGCCTGAAGTGAACAATAGCAGAAATGTGCAGCTCTACCAACTGGTCTGTATTGTAACTTCATCCCATCTGAGTATCTGCTGGCCTGTGCTCTGCTCCGTGAGCTCCTATCTCTGCTCCATGAGCAGGCTGGATGCTGAAGCACAGAGAAAAGCCTGTGTTACCCAAGGGAAAGAATTCCTTTTTATACCCTAGTATCCTCCCTGCTGCTGGGCGCTGGGCTGAGTGTCTGCACAACAATCATGCCTGCAAGCTGGAGCTGAGTCAGAACACCTGGTGAGTCAGGCTTGAGTGCTGGAGCTGCCTCTGTCTCTCCCCGGTGGGATGCAGTATTAGGCCACCAGTGCCTGGCAGAACATCCAGGTGTGCCAGTGCTCTCCTTGGAAGATGGATGCTTTCCCTTTGCCTGTGCTGGGGAAGAGTGGGCTGTGCCTTCCCCTTGGGGTGTGCAGGGGAAGGAGCAATGCCTGTGGTCACTTCCGATTGTCCACTGAATTAGGACCCTACCAGTCGGTGACTTCTGCTGTCTGCAGTAATACAGGAGCACTTGGTGGTGCCAAGAAATACAGAGGAAGGCAAAGATCGTTGTGTGGAGTGGCTGGGCTTTCTTCCCCTGAAATCCCAGTGGGACGCTGCAGAGCTGTGGATCTGCTGTGCGTTGTCCTCACATGCATACCCACAGCTCCTGCACCATGGGCTTCACTGTCTTCTACTGCTAGCAGTTCTCCATCTGGTCACTCATGGAGAAGTGTATGAATGCCTGTTCTCCCCAGCGAGGGGGTGAAGGGCCTCATGGTGAATTTATATACAATTTGCCCATCTGTTGGAATATCAGGTTTAAAATGATGATGAAAGGAGATCCCAATCACTGAATTGAAATACATGTCCCTACTTCTGCCCAGGGCTGGTTTAAGACCTCAGGCAGAAAATGAGTAAGACGGCTGGTTGAAAGAAGACCATCTAGTGAGTGAGTTCTTCTGAAATACTGTTAGACTTCTGGTGAACGCAGAATGTTTCTGCATGCTAATGCTTTCATTGGTAGAAATGCTCAAAGGTATCATCTGCTCTTCAGGAGAACCCTATTGCTGAGCCTAATTCTTGTCCTCATCGCTGAAGTTTGTGGAGAACACCAGTACTGCCAGACCTTCCAAGTCTGAGCACGCTGCATAGCTTGGTTTACCAGGTGGTCCTGGGGTCTTTCTGGCAGAGATGGCTTTTCTACAGCTTTGTGCTGCAGCACCTACTTAGCTGAGCGATAAGATTGCTTAGGGGGAAACTGCTCCCTTGCTGGGGAGCTGGATGTTTCTACAGCAAGAACAGATGGAAATCGGCTGTGATGGATTTCCCATTTCTTAAAATACCCCTCAGTTTCTACAGCAGGGAGTAGTGGTCCTGTGGGAAGGAGGACCATTATGGTATGAGCAAAGAGTCTGGAGAGCAAGCCTTGTGGGGAGAGGCTGAGGGAGCTGGGGCTTGTTAATCTGGAGAAAAAGATTCTGAGGAGAGACCTTATTGCTGTCTACAACTACCTGAAAGGAGTAGACAGGTGGAGGTTGGTCCCTTTTCACAAGAAACAATTGACAGGACAAGAGGAAATGTCCTCAGGTTGTGCCAGGGGAAGTTAGGTCAGACATGAGGAAAAACTCCCTGGAATGGCCCTCAGCCCTTGGAACAGGCAGGCCAGGGAAGGGGTTGAATAGCCATCCCTGGATGTGTTCCACAGTCGTGGAGATCTGGAGCTCAGGGTTTAGCAGTGACCTTGGGACAGTTTGGTTCAGGGTTGGACTTGATGATCTTAAAGGCCTTTTCCAACCTAAATAATTCTGAGATTTTATAATCTGGGCAGCAGCCTGGAGAAGAAGCCTCTTGGGTTCTACCAACCTGGGTGGAATGCTGTTGAAGCAGGCTGAGCTCTGCTCTGTCCATGGAGCTGACAGCACTGAGGATGCCTCCAGCCCAAAGCCGCAGTACTGACTGACTCCTAGGTGCCTTTAAATTGTTATTAATTCATAGTAATAAAGGCTGGTGGCCTTTTAATCTGCTGGGCTGGGAGATGGCTGTGCCAATTTAAGCGAGGGTTAGTGCAGGTAATTTTTAGGCCCTTTTTTGCAGGGCTGTGGGTATTTGCCCCCTTCACCTGCCTGGCAGCATTTTTAGCTTGATTGCCTTATTCTCTGCTCCATCACACTGGTTGCTGTTGAATTTTTCTTCCCTCCCTCGGAATCTGAGGGTGGTTTTAATTTTTCCCAGTGTTTCATAACTTCTTCCAGAGCAGAGCTCTGCCTCGCTTCCCCCACCTTCTTCCAAAATGCAAGACTTGGGCATTTTTCCCACAGCCAGGAATGCTTTGTAGGGAGCCGTACTACTCTCCTTTGATGGTCAGAGATGGGATGTCTTGCTCTGTCTGTGCCTGAGCAAAGAGCATGGAGCTGCTCGAGCAAACAGCAAACCAGTAAAGGCTTATTGCCCCCTTCCTGACATGGATTTTCTTTTTACTGGGAGTAACTGGGGTTTATTGTCCTCTTTGAGCTGCTGAGTCCTTATGAACCCCCTCACAAGCCCTTCATGGAGTTCGTTAGCACTTGCAGCTCACCAAGGCTGCAAGCAGTGCTTCATCCATCACGGGAACCCGCCACTGCTCGGATGTAATTCGCTTGCGGAGCATGAAAATTATGTTGGTTGTGCTTCAGTGCCAGTGGCAGTGCATCTTTTCCTTCCACTTCATCCCTGCTGTCTGCACTCCTTTCTCTGATGACAAGTACCCGGGGAAATCTGGTTTTGTGAAGCACTTGACAAATAGCACAACTTTCCTGTCCTGGCAGCTCGTGCCAGAGAGCCTCTAAACTTCCTCCAGTGATGTGACTGGGTATTTCCCTTTTTCCTTGAGCCTTGCCACAGTTGCTGCCCCTTGTCTATAGAAGGAGAGGAAGGGAAGGCAAGGATGAGGGGTGAACATAAAACACGGTGATTTTCAGTGTGCTCATCCCTTTGTTTGCTGGAGGAGCCATGACAAACTGATTGCAGTGATCCGAGTGTGTGGGGAACAGGCGCCAAACAGAAGTGCTGCTGGGATGAAGGAGAAATATACCTTAATTTTTCCCGGAGCTGTGCTGCAGTTGTAGCTCTCCCAAAGCAATTTAGTCTGTGCAGTTATCAGTGTGAATCTGTCTATTAAAAAATGTTGATAACTGGAGCAGTCCGTGTTGTCTGGGAGAGGAGCAGGTAGCAGCAGGGTTGCAGGATCCTGGCTCTGCCCCAATTCCGCATCTTAATGGCGCTGGGAAGGTGGGGAGATCCCTGCCTGGTGAACTCCCTGGTATGCTGGGGTGCTCTAGTCTTAGAGCAGGAGTGACCTGATGGCTCTGATGTGCTCCATGGCAGGGAAAGGTGAAAGGACAGTTTGTTGCCAACTCTGCCTGGTAGAGCTGCATCACCTGCACCACCCTTGGGTTTTGGCCATGTTACCCTTTAAAAAGTCATGGGTCTTAGAAACAAGAGGCTGTCGTTTGCTTTTAAGTTTGTTCCTCCAGTTGGTACTGGGCTCTGGCTAGCTGTAGAGAGGGCATCTGCCTAACAAAATGCATTGGATCATGGTGTGTGCAGAGGGAGTCTGTTTGCAGGAGCCTTCCACAGCTCCTCTCTGTCCTGCCTGCCTGCTCAGCTTCCAGCTCCTCTGTGCTGGGGCATTTCTCAGCCAGCTTCTTTCATCTCCTCCTGAAAGGCCTCGTGTCTTCCTGCTTAACATCTCAGAGGGTTATTTTAATTGTAAAACCAAGAGCATGGTAGGCTGGGAGAAGTGTTCCTCAAGAGGTAGCTCTGCCTTGGCACTGTCCTTCTTTTCAAGGGCTTGTAACCAGGTGAGCTGGCTGCTGGCTGCACAGGTTGGGCAGAATTCTCCACACCCAGTACTTTTCTTCTCTTGTGATGCTCCAACCATAGTCCTGGCAGACATGTAGGAATCTGCTTAAGTAGGAGACCTGGAGAGCAGGTCTGATGAGCTGCTGAGGGAACTGGGGTTGTTTAGTCTGGAGAAATGGAGGCTGAGGGGAAACCTTATTGCTCTTTACAGCTACTTGAAAGGAGGTTGTAGAGAGGTGAGGGTTGGCCTCTTCTCCCAAATCACTAGTAATAGAACGAAACAAAACTGGCCTTCAGTTGTGCCAGGGGAAGTTTAGATTAGACATCAGGAAAAATTATTTCTTCATTGGTAGTGGTGAAGTATTGGAATAGGCTGCCCAGAGAGGGAGCGGAGTCGCCGTCCCTGGAGGGGTTGAAAAAATGCGCTGATGTGGCCCTGCAGAACATGGTTTGGTGGGCATGGGTTGGGTTGACAATTGGACTTGTAGGTCTCTTCCAACCGTCTATGAACATGAAGTGGAGATCAGCACATCTGTTTGGGTAGGCTCACCTCACAGTAATTTCCACCTCAACAATAGCCTCTGAAAAATTCTGCAAGAGCAGCAGCACTTTAAAACCATGTTTGAGTATCAGTCCATAAATGCTGTCAACAGTCAGTGGCCAGCAACTCTTGGTTCCTCATCTTCTCTTGTGCAGTCGATCCTTATTCCCCGCTGAAACAAAGCTTGGCTTTGTTTTGAGCCGTTGGGGCAAAGCAGAGAGTACATCAATGTGTACGTGCTCACACACACACATGCACGTGTACATACATATATGTCTATTAAAATTGTGTCTGGGGGTTGTGACAGATTAAAATGCACGAGAAGTGTTGTACTCTTGCCACAACGCTGTCAGATAGGAAGTCGCTCTGTAGGACGCTGCCTGCCTTCTTCCACCACCCCCCACAAATCCACATGTGACCTGGGCAATAAAACACACTTGAGGTTTGGATCCCTTGCAGAAGCAGATGACCAGTGCTCTTGTTTTTGTCTCACAGGAGGATCCCACTCCTGCAGTGTAGGGCCGGAGGACATCGCTCAGTGGGGTGTGCTACCTGACCATGGGTCTCCTCGTGCTGCTCCTGGGCTTGGTCTTTGCCTCGATGTATGTGTACAGATACTTCTTCATCACCCAGGTAGGAGAGGGGTGGGAAGCACTGGTGGCTCTGCAGCCAGACCAGCTGCTTCAACCCACTGCTCTTATTTGCTGCTTTGCGCTGTAGCAACTCAAGAGCCATGTTTCTGGATGCTGCAGCCTGGCCAGTCTCAGAGGTGAGCTCAGGTTCACCTCTATCCCAGCGAGGATAGATATCCTGACCACTTCTATCTTTTGCCAGGAAGAACTTTCCAGAAATTCTCCTTTTCCCCTCCCTTGTGGCTCTGTTTTGCATTTCAGTTTTTTTTATAGTAACATCCTGCATGTCCTACCTTCTGAATCCAAGGTTGGTTTAAACTCAGCCTTGCTGTTGGGGGCATTGACGGTGCTGGGCTGGCACCATTGTGGTGGCCAGAGCAGAGGGAATGAGACAGAGCAAACTACTGAGCTCTGGAGCTTGCTGAGTGTTTCAGCCAGGGAACTCCAGGGTATCTATTTGCACTGAAGCCCTCATTCTGCTGTGGAGCAGCTATGAGTGAATGAGCTCTCGCAGTGCTGCCTTCATCTCTGCAGCCAGTACTTATCCACTCAGCAATATGGTCTTTATGCACTCCCTTACTTCATAGATTTCCTTGCTGTCAAATTAATTTGCAACCTTATGACATACGAGTGCTTTACTACTTCTGCTCATTTACACCTGATCTGGAAACCCTGTGACAACTGTTCAGACCACTGGGTTGGTGTGGTAGGACCCTGCTGCAGGGCTTCTGATGTAGATTCCTCTTTCTGAGAAGCAGTCCCCAGCATGGAGGGAAGGTTGTTGACCAGGCTACAGACAGTGTGAAGTCCAAATCAACCAGTCATTGACCTACCCTTGGCCATGCTGCTGGCTCAGTGGTCCATTTGAGGCCACGTGCTGTCAGCCTGACTGCCTGTTTGTGATGCCAAATGACAGCTCATACTCAGTAACACAGCAAAGCCCATTCAATGTGGTCAAGATGCTTTACAGACCAAGGCAACAGGGCTTCTAAGGCCAAGTTTCTCATGGCTGCAGTTTGTCCCTGTGATCCTCATGCTCAAATCTGGCTGCTTGTCCTATCTGTTAGCTCTCTTGGCCATAGCTGGTTCTTCTGGAGCCCTGGAGAGCTTCTGTTGTGCAGTGAGGTGAAGCTGCTCCATTTTTTTGTGCACTTGCCATATCCTACCACAGGTGAGTGACCAGCTCACCCAGATCCTACAGGTCCTATGTAGGAACATGTGGTTACTAGTAGCCCTGGCTGTGGAGGGAAATGAGCAGCCTGGTTATGAAACTTCAGAGCCTACAGGCAGCTCATTTGCCTTTCTGAATTACTCCTTATGAAATCCCACTTTTACTCCCTCTGGACCTGGCCAGTGAGAAGGGAGACCTGGTCACTTCTGTTTTGCCCTATCTGCATCAAGAACGGCTTCTGGTTAAAAGACTGATCTTGTGTTGCTGTTTGAAAATTACCAGAATTTTCAGAAGTATAGATTTGTGCTTTCATGAAGAAAAAGTTATGTTGCTTTAAGAGGACCCCCCCCTCCAGTGACTTGTCCTTGGAGGAGGTGACGCTGTCCCAAGTACCTGCCTTTAAGAGGTGTTGGCTAGGTGAGAAGGTAAAAGGGCTGGTGACTGATAGCCCTGACTCTTGGGACTGGGGTCATTCTACCCCTGCATGGAGCGCCTCGGCTCTGACACTCCCTCCTACTCCGCTTCCCGGAGACAGGACAGAGGGGGCTCGGCGGGTCGCTGTGCTCCCGCAAATGGCAGGGTGGAGGATGGCGGCTCGACTCCACCACGGGGAGGGATGCAGCGGCTCCGTGCGGCACCGGCCCTGGGCCCGCTCCACCGCAGGGATGGATGCAGCGGCGCCACATGTACTGGAGAATCAAGACCTTGGTGCTCATCTACCATCTCCCCCCACCATGGAGCAACTGTTCAGCGACTCGTGGTGAGCTGAAGGGATTCCTCTTTTTTTCCCCTGGAGCTGAGACAGGAGGAGAGGGTCATGGAACCCTCTTGGCCATGTTTGCAGAGTGGGGAGGGGGCCCTGCTGACGCGGCCATGTGGTCGGTCTCCATCTTGGGTCTTGCACATGGCTGGGGCCATGTGGCTGTGGTCATCTTAGAGGGCACTGATCAGCAGGAAGAGAGACTGTCATTTCTGCTGCTGAGGAAAACTGGGGATGCTCAAGTATTGGGGACAATTCTTCTGTGCTTAGTTGAAGAAAGCAGAAGGACTCGAGAATCCTTAAACCTTGGTCATGAAAGACAGAGTCTGGGTTCTTTGAAAGGATGTCTGCTGCATCAAAGGACCCAGTTCAGGTGCTGAGGAATCAGGCGTGCCCAATAAGCGTTGAGCTGGAGAAGCTAGGTTGAAGAATTGAAGAATTCACCAGTCTGGAAAGCTGACGGTGCTGCTGTTCACAGGCAGGGGTGACACATGAATAATAGAGAGGGTGGTGGTACTTGTCTCTACTTGACTGACATGCTCTTTTCCCCAGGTCTCTAATGTGAAAAAACCCAAGGACCGATACGATAGTGTTCGCCCATTGAATTTTTCTCAGAATATGTGATGGCACTTGTGACACAGTTTCTAGTGTGTGTGCATTAACTTGCTCAACCTTTTCTTCTTTTCTGTACACAGTTATAGAGTTAATAAACCCTTTTCCGTTTTCCCTAAGCTATCCATTGTCTGGCAAATTCTATCTGAGATCTCATCGAGACCTAAATGCTTTGTTTTCTTCTTTATCTTCAGTTGTGATCTTGAACCCACCACATCTTGACATACTGTAACGGGTTGAAACTAAGAAACTGCTTTGCTCCCAGGTTTTAAGGGGAAAGGAAACCAAAGCACTCAGGTCTCAGTGAGATCT
>JAOXOE010027752.1:0-17618 GCA_028565055.1 Phoeniculus purpureus | reverse complement strand
CATGGGCCATGGGGGTTAAAACACCCCCCCCCCCCCCCACCTTCTCTGACAGCATTGTCCACTTTCCTGGTGATAGTACTCCAGCTTAGAAGATTAAATTAAAATCAAAACAGGTACAAATGACTGATCTGTTTCACTCTTAAATACACTTTTGTTTTGTCAAACAGCAATAAAAGGTGGTTTAAATCCAATGAGTATTTCAGGTATATCGAGAACGAGTGTATTTTTGTTTCTTCTCTTTATTCTGAAACGTGGTCCACTGCTGAGCCACTGAACTGTGAAGACAGTGTATTCGTTGATTTCTTTGGGTACAAACTCAGATCCCTTAATGATAATGCTAAGCTTGCTGTTCACTCACTGCCAGGAAACAGAAGCCATGAGTTTGTTCTTGGGGCCACCCTGTTCTCTGTGGTACATGTGTAATTTTATAAAAATCCTGGCAATTCACAACTTTTCAGAAGAAGCAAACACTACTGGCATTTTGCCAGAATTAATTCAGAGGACATCAGTGAAGGATCACCAGCAGAGAGGAGTTTTTGTCACCAGTCTTTCATGACACTCACAGGAACAAGGGTGTCTAGGCTATTTCTTCTTTATATATTAGATTTCAGAGAATCTCATTGAGAAACTGAGCCCTCTACTGCTGTTTTGCCTTCTGGCTATTACAGGGCACAGAGGTACAGAGACTATTGTTTTGTGGAACCTGCCTATGAGACACTGCACATGTTGTCCAATAAGGCAGGCAGTTGGTTTTGTCTTTGACAAACTCATCACTTTTCATTCCTGTCAGGAATGTGAAGCATCTGGTGATGCCTTGTATTGTGTGGACAATAGACCTCAGCATATTTTTCTTTCCCAGGTTAATGAAAATACTCATCTTCATAATTGTCTCACCTCTAATATGCTCCTCACTTCTTTCTCCATCACTGCCTGTGGCCATTGGCCAACCCTTGAATAAAACAAATCATGACATAATCCTCCTAGGGAGAATATACAGAGGTAGGTAGGCAGGTGACAGGTAGATGTTGAAGGAAGGATAAAGTAATCGCTTATTTGAAGAAAGTTGTGGGTGAAAGAGATGGATATTAATCCTCATATCAGTTGTCAGTTACTATCAGAGGACATAAGTAACAGCCAGTCAGAGTGAATCACAGAATCACTGAATTATTGAGGTTGGAAAAACCTCTAAGACCATCCAGTCCAGATTTTTAACCCAGAGCTGCAGTCCTTGCCTCAGAAATTTCAGTAATAAGCTAGCAAGCGATGACAGGACTCAGACAAGCTTTTATTTGGAGAGCTGCCTGCTAGATTCAAGCTGTGCATGCAGGGCACAGAAGTCATGATTTGGTGATGCTTGCTTTGATCTGGGCGAGCAAGTTTGGATTCGTGAGCATGGTGCCCTAGGTGTTGGTACAGGATGAATTGGCTGTGGCTGGATAAAGGCTTGTAGTGTAGAACTACAACCTCTTCTATCTGGTTTACAGCAACAACACCTTTTTAAAATCTTACTTTTTAATTTGTTTTTATTATGAAGATCCTTCATCTCTTCTATATACTGAACTTATATGGGCAGTCCTTGTCTTCCACAAGCACATTAATCTCTTCCTTCCATATGTCTTTTACTGTCTCCCCAGACTTCGTAGCACAATACAATCCACAACGCACTCTGCCTGCTTTAATAAAGCTTTTGCACATGAGGAAATAACTGCTGAACGAGATAGCTATGGGAAAATGTACCAACAGAGAAGTGGATGCTTTAAAGCTGCAGACACTAATTGCCTGGGGTTTTTTGGTATTTTTTAAAAAGGAGACTTGTACTCTTGCTGCCAGTTTTCTGAGATGAGTAAAATAAAATGCAACTGCAAGTGAAAACAAGATAAACCTTTTTGTTTTACATCACAACATTTTTTTTCCTTTTGACCCTCACTAATCTCCTGCAGTTTTCTTGCTAAGGCATGCTTATCACAAGGACAAGATGCTTCATCAGATGCAGTTCTGATCTGAGGAAGGGATTATGCAGATGTGTGGCTGCATTCAACACATGCTGCATAAAAATGCTCTGCTAGACAGTAGTGTTACGAGAAATTTCATTCTTAATCCCCTTGGAAGTCCTTACATGTGGCTAATGATGAATGCAAGACACCAAAGAATTATAGATTTTTACTTTCCCCCTCTGCTCTGCTCTTGAGAGACTCATCTGGTGTCCTGTGTTCAGTTATGCAATCCCCAGTACAAGAAGGATATGGAACTGTTGGAGTGAGTCCAGAGGAGGCCACAGGGATGATAAAGGGG
Source organism: Phoeniculus purpureus (assembly GCA_028565055.1). NCBI lineage: Eukaryota > Metazoa > Chordata > Aves > Bucerotiformes > Phoeniculidae > Phoeniculus > Phoeniculus purpureus. The sequence goes on along the minus strand of JAOXOE010027752.1, from coordinate 15,326 downwards.
CTGGGCCACCTCTGCTGTAAAGACAGGCTGAGAGAATTGGGACTGTTAGCCTGGATAAAAGAAGGCTCTTATAGTAGCCTTCCATTACCTCATCAAGGGCTACAGGGAAGCTGGAGAGGGACTTTTAATGAATGACTCTAGTGATAAGGGTGAATATTTTCATACTGAAAGAGGGTAGATTTAGATCAGATCTTAGGAAGACATTTCTCACGATGAGGGTTGCTGAAGCACTGAAACAGGTTGCCCAGGGAGGTTGTGGGTGTCCCCTCCCTGCAAGTGTTCAAGGCCAGGTTGGATGGGGTTCTGGGCAACCTGGTCTAGTGAGAGATGTCCCTGTCCATGTCAAGGGAGTTGGAACTAGATGATTTCTGAGGTCCTTTCCAATCTAAACGATTCTATGAATTGATTCTGTTTTTCTCTAAGCAGTGTGACTTCCTTTGTGTTGGAGGAGTGCTCATATCAAATGATGAGTCCGTGTTCAGTCCAAGATCGGTGCATAGCTATGACTTAATGATTTCTATATCTGTAGTAACAGGCATAAATATTCTATACCCTATTATCAGTGTAGGCTCATCTGACTAGCATCTCAGTTTTGCCTTCGGGATTTCCAAACTCTTCATCATTTCCAAATGCATTTGACACTGCCAGGAATTTCCTAAAACTACCTACGTATTGCTGTTTTAAGAGGCATATTAATTTCTATTATACTTTTAAAAGACTCTTTTTAATTTCTTGCATTTTGATGGTAGAAAACAGCTTAGTGATTCCTTGTCTTGATTTATCACATTTCATAAATCATCAAGAATAGATTAGATGCTACAAATCCAAGCTAAAAAAACCCCAAATGATAAATTAATGCATTTTCATTTATTACTTTTGCTTTTTTCAATTTTAACTTTTAAAACATAATCTTCACAAAATTTCTACTTTTCCTAATTAAGAAATATAAAAATATTAGGGCAAAATCTTGCCTTATTATTTTGAATATTAATTATATTCTTATCGAGGTTTTTGTCGGATAAAATTCTCCTGCAGATCTTTTAGGTCAAAATGTATAGACTACATTCAACTTGGATGTTATAAAAACTTATATTTGCATTTCAGAACCACAGCTTTCTGTAACTGTAAACCATTCTTTACATCAAAATTAGAACTATATTAAAAATAATGGATTTTGAAATACGGTGCTATTTAGTGGATGTTGACAACATTGTGTTAGAATCAGAAAAGAATCATCACCTTTTGTGACTTTACCCAGTTCAGAAAAGTAACTTTGTTCTCTTTGAATTCTAAGACCTATTCTATCTGTATTTTCTTACTTGAAGTACTGAGGGTTTGGGATTTTCTCCCCACCATCTCCTTCAAATACCCTGTTTTTAGCTCAATCTAGTTCCAAAGCTGATTTTGCCACCATAACAGCTACTGCTGACTTTAATCACACTTTATCAGCTGGGTTCAGTGGTGACATTGAAGAATTTGTCGTGGTGTACAAGAAGTTGCACAGGAACGTGATATCAAATAAGGGAAATAAAAGAGAACACCACAAACAGAGAAACAAAGACAATGGACTTACAAATTCTACTAAATTTCTTCCTGTGTTACCATCCTACTCTGCTACTTTGACCAGTAAGTGCATCTGTCAGTGAAAAAGCCTCATAGGCTTCTTTTTCGAGAAGCTATTCTACAGGGGAAGAAAAAGCTATAAAGCACCTAATAAATATCAATAATAACAACTTCTAAAGTTTTTGGCCACAATGGGAATTTTTTGGCAGAAAACATTTAAAACCTCCCTCTACATGTTCCTGTGTGACTTAATCTAGGTGATCCTGCTGTGGCAGGGTTTGGACTAGATGATCTTTTGAGGTCCCTTCCAGTCTCTCATGTTCTGTGATTCCATGTAATCGGTTGGAGTTTTTTGAGGATGTAAACCATAGCAGGAACAATGTGAACTGTATTGTCTGAAAGGCTACATGTAAGTGAACGGGAGTATAGGATTTTGGCAAATAAACTAGGACAAGCTGTGTTATCCATCAATTGAAATGCATGTGAGACGTACTTGTGCAGAATGTTTCTCAAAATCACGTGATTTAATGAATTAGGAAAATAATAAAGGATAAATAATGACTTGCTTTAAGCACCAAGGGAAGTTGCTTAGATTAGCTTTTAACAGCCGTTTCTTAACACACAATCCATATAATTCCTTGAACTAATTTCCAGTTTCGAATGTACGTACTCTACAGGCTTTTACACATTCAACTTTTCTTGTGAACTGGCAGTTTCTACTCACAGCAACAATTTCATACACAGCTGACATGCAGAATACCTTGTCTCAGTCTAGCTAATTATGATGCTTGAGCAGAAAATCAGAGAAAAGGTCACCCCAAATACTATGCTTGACTTTCCTACCTATTTAAGTTACACATTTGGATAAAACTTACATAAAATCAACCGTCTTTTCTACTGCTTGTTACACCAACCTTTCTTTCAGTGCCACTCATAATGTGCAACTACTTCGAGGAAGCTAGAAAACGTGGGGAGTTTGCAGAGGAGAAAGCTGCAATTTTCTGCATATCTTCCCTGACTTTACAGGCCAGAACACTGAATGAATTAAAGCTGTTAGTTGTCACCACAGGTGATAAAATCATAGAATGAACTGGGTTGGAAGCAACCTCTACTTGTCATCTAGGCCAACTCCACTGCAGGGATCCTCAACTAGATCAGGTTGCCTACAGCCTTGTTCAGCCTCACCTTGAATATCTCCAGGGATGGGGCCTCAGCTACCACCCTGGTCAACCTGTTTCAGTGTTCAACCCCACTCCTGCCAATGTACTTCTTCCTAACAGCCTATTTCAACCTCCTTTTCTCTGATTTGAAACCAACGTCCCTCATTCTATCACTAGAGGCTTTTGTAAACAGTCCCTCTCCAGCCCTCTGTTAGCCCCCTTCAGGTACTGGAAACTCACTACCAGGTTCCCCTGGAGCCTTCTCTTCTCCAGGCTGAACAACCCCAGCTCCCTCAGCCTGTCCTCATAGGGCACCAGCCCTTTGATCCTTTCCCTTTCTGTGGCCTCCTCTGGACTCCCATCTCTTTCCATGGAAGCCTCAAGCTACGTAGCCTCAAGCTACGCCAGGGGAAATTTAGGCTTGAGGTGAGGAGAAAGTTCTTCACTGAGAGAGTCATTGGCCACTGGAATGGCCTGCCCAGGGAGGTGGTGGAGTCGCCGTCCCTGGAGCTGTTCAAGGCAGGATTGGATGTGGCACTTGGTCCCATGGTCTAGCCTTGAGCTCTGTGGTAACAGGTTGGACTTGGTGATCTATGAGGTCTCTTCCAACCTCGGTAATACTGTGATACTGTGAAAAAGAGGATTTTGGAAGCATATCACCCTTGTTTTAGTGACAAAAAGTATCTGTTGATATCTCAATCCAGAGGAAGAACCAACTGGAATTCACAGGTCTTTGAAAGGAAAACTGACATTTTAAGATCAAGGTTAGGCAATGTGGAAACCTTTTATCAGGGAGACCTACTGGAACTTTCAAAATACAGGTTTCCCTTTTGTGCTTAACTGCTGTATGTCCAGCACAAGGATGAGATGCTTCTTTTTGGGGATCCCATTCTGATTGCCTTTTGCACATCTATAAAATATAATGCAAAAGGCCACAAGCTTGTGGGCATGATTCACATCACTCCTTGATACCACAGCTGAAATTTGGACTGAGTTTTAACTCCAAAATGCCCACCTTTTAGGTTTGAGGTTTAGATCAAGCTCAAAAACTGAATGAACACTCAAAAGTGAGCATAGATCAAGACGTTTGCTGTTAACAGAGATCCCAGGAAAAAAATGAAACACTGAGAAAAATGATGCTTTTATCCTTCCCAGGTCATCTAGCATTCTAGGAAGGACACTCAGTGTCACCAGGTTTTTAGCCTCTTGAACAGGGAACTGCTAGAAATGGTAAGGAGGTACAAAATATTTTCTGCATTACTGAGGAGAAATTAGAATTTGAAAATACTGCTGGTCTTTGTGATAAATCCTCTCTGACCTGAACTTTGTCCACTAGTTCTTAAGCTACAGCTTGAAATACTATTTTGGGAATACTCAGAGAGATTTAAAAAAGTGAAGGAAAAACTGTTTTGCTCATTTAACTTTTTTTTTTGCCAGACATCTTCAGCTTGCAGTTTGAATTTTGTCACTGTCTCTTAGGAAAACACTTCTGTTCTCTGGAGAAACGCAGGAAAGTTAGGAACTCTGCAGGGATATTTAGGATTAAGCTATAAACTCTGACTGACTGGTGTACCTGAGATAGTTGTCTTTAGTCTACTTCCAAGCTCACTTTCATTCTTCACAGTATCATTTTAGTAAAGAGTTTAACAAACGGCTCATGGGCAGGAAACAATCTTTTTTTCCACTAGTCCACAACCATTTTTGTTGATTGGCCTTCCCTGACTGTAATGGGCAGATACCCAAGATTTCTAGTTTCATTTCAGCTGTGTGTGAAGTCTCAGTGCTAGCTACGTGCTAATGCAGCAAATCTAGCTAAAATGAACAATAGAGGATAAAAAATGCAATTTCATACTAAAAATGAGAGAATTATATAGTGTCTTTATTCTAATCTGTTGCTTTTACTGTTCACTTAAAATGATCAAAAGTTTCCAAGGTAATTGAATCAAAATATTCTGTCATCGAATGACCAGAACTGAGCATCACAAATGAGCTTCAGTTCTGTAAGAAATTTTAGCTTTAAGGAAATATATTCTTTCATAAACTCAACAGCCAATTACATTATTTTGTTAACGTTTTCCATGTGTAAACATCTCAGCTGAGAAATTTTCTCTGAAGACAAAAATACATGTTGACAACAGGTGTTAACATTAATGAATCTGTCAAAGTGTTGGACATGTTTGTTCTTTCCCAAGGCTCAGGATGCTTTTTTTGTGACTGATTTCATATTTGGAGCTCTAGTGACAGGAAGAAAATATGGAAAACTAATGTCATATACTTTAAAGATATATTTTGTGACTTAAGGGAATTGTCACTGGTTGTCATAAATGGTAATTTCGTCTTGACAAGTTGTTCATAATATAACCTGTGAGTCAAATTGACAGCCAAAGCTATACTTTGGGTTCTATTTATACTGCTGGGTCTGGATTTTTTTAAAGAAGAGATTACTGTTTATAACCAGATCTCAAAATACATAAGAAAAGGCATTATCTCTGCTGATATTTTCCAAACTGCTCTTGTTAAGGATTAGACAAGGACCAAGCTCCATCTTCTCTAAAATCACACCTCTTAAGAAGCATTATAAGTAAAAAATAAAAGGTGGTAACAATAAAGGAAAGATAATGCAATATGAAAATTATTTTCTCTCAAACAGTTTGTTGCTCAATACAGGATAAATAAGGATGAAATGTAGGTTTTGGAAGACATGTGCTAATTCACAAAACAGCCTAGCACCAGAGCTAGATCAAGTTGCCTGAGGTCCGGCGGAGTTTTCGAAGTTCCCAAGGGTGAAGGTCCTACAGTGGCTCTGGGCAGCCAATTCTTGTGTTTCAGTGCATCTAGTGTGAGACTTTGTTTATAGCCCCACTCTTTCAGCTGTGACCAAGTTCACTTTTTATTTCATACACTGCAACCAGCTTATTTAAATTTTGGGGTTTTTTTTCTCCAGATTGACTAACTGACTTGCTTCCTTTTTTTGTCTTAGCTGTTCGAGATCATCCCATGAGACACAGGCACAGTGAACAGTAAAATTAATTTTACTGAAAGTGTGATCATTTTAAACTTGCAGACCACAAATAACATTTTAGAGGAGCTCTGTACTTTAAAGTTTAGTGTTACAGCCTTTGAATAATACACATTTTTTGAAACCTTTCTTTAGAAATTTCCTCATAATCTGAATGAAAAACTAAGGAGATCTAAGACTTCTTCAGTTGTGAGCTGGCTTAGGATAACACCACAATGGGAATAATAATACATGGCACACCAGAAGGGCTTTGGTATTCAAGGAATGAAATGGCAATATTGGAGAACACTGGACATTTAAAGGTATCAATATTTATCCAGTCATTTGTCATTTTGGAAGCTGTTGTTTTTTTTGAGTTTTGTTTGTTTCAGGTGTTACTCACTGTGTTCATTTAAACTTGCTTTTAGGCTACTTAAATTATTTTTTACAAATGAGTCACAAATGCCTGAGTGTATTTGTATGAGAAACAAAGTTCTGCACAGTGACAGGCAGACTGACTTACAAGGGACATCATAATCGGAGTAGCTGGAACAATCAGTTGCTGTGGATTTCTTGCTCTGAAAGAGCAGCTTTTCAGCATTGTGCTATGTTGACATCCCAGAGAGGACTTGAAAATGACATTCTAAATGACATTATTACTCTTTGGTGGAGATATGTGAGAGAATCATGAAGTCTAGAAGCCTTGCTAGTAATTTTATTTGAAAGTCACAGGGTTTTCTTTTTGCTTTTTCATTCCTTTACCTCTAACTGGAGTGGTCTTCACAGCAATTAAGCTTTTGCAGTATGTGATTTGACTAGTCATATTTACTGTGAGTCTTCTTTGTAATGAAAATTGTTTCTCTTAAATCTTAAATCATCACAATATTAAATTTCCAAATTTTATTGAGAGAAAGAGCTGTTGCTTTGCTGCAGGGATACCATCTCTATTCAGGGTGAAAATCTGCCCTAACATCTTGTTTTATTTAAAAAATGTTTGTTATTCTGTCACTATTTTTTAGAATGGTTGTTCCTACCAGTGAAATTAGCAAACATAGAAAAAGCATGCCAGATAACATTTTGGGATGAGGTATGACTCACCCTGACATACTGCAAATGAGGAATCAGAACATTCTCTAGTGGTTATTGCCATCTACAAGACTCAAAGGATGAGCCAGGAGTGGCCAGAAACACCCCTAATAAGATGGTAGGCTACATCTTCCTGCATACCTGTTACAACTAAAGTAAAAAGGGCAAGACTGTGGTAAATTACATGAGCAGTCCCACAAGAGGATGTGATTTCAAGAAGGGGAGCGAGAATAGACTCATTGTACTTTCTCAGTAGTTTCTTGAACATTTCATAGTTCCAAAAGTAGAGCAGTGCAGTACAATGTCTAATAGCCACTCTACCTAACTAGTTTGCCAAAGACACTTGAGCTTTATAAAATGCCATTGTTTTTACTGCTCATTGAGCTTGCTGCACGTTGAGGAAGCGAAAAGATAGGTTTTATCAAAACAGTTTAATAGTGGGTGTAAGTTTAGGTTTTGTTATGGCAAAGGAGCAGAGTAATTGTGACCATGCTGGCTAACCATGTAACCACGCACAGTAACTGCGATAACCAGAGGCATAAGGTTTCAGTCACTGCTGGTAAGGGTAACGTTTCATGTGTAGCATATGCATACTCATACTCTGTGTCTGTAGTAGTGACTTAATCATCCCCAGGAAGTGCTGTCACAACTTAGAAGCACAGAACAGTTTCAGCTGGAAGAGACCTTCAAGACCATTGAGTCCAAATTTCTCCTAGCCCTCTCATGACCACCCTGTCCCTCACAGCAACATTTATACTTCTCTTAAATACCTCCAGGGATGATGACTCAACACCCTCCCTGGGCAGGCTGTTCCCATGTTCCAATGCCTGACAACCCTTTCAGTAAACAAATTCCTCCTGACATCCAAAATGACCCTCCTCTGGTGCAGCTTCAGGCCATTTCCCCTCATCCTATCACTCATCACTTGGGAGAACAGACCAACCCCTGCCCCTCTGTAGCCTCCTTTCAAGTAGTTGTAAAGAGCAATAAGGTCTCCCCTCAATCTCCTTCAGGCTAAACAGCCCCAGATCCTTCAGCTGTTCCTCACACCACAAATGTGTCAAAGCCTTTACTGGCTTTTGAAGCCACTTCTCCAGCCCTTAAATGCCCCTCTTGTAGTGAGTGGCTCAAAACTGGACAGTGTTTGAGGTGTGGCTTCACCAAAGCTGAGTAGAGGGAAATGATCACCTCCCTGCTCCTGCTGGCAACAACTTGAACTGGGGAGGTAGAGCTACTTGATCTGGGTTGAAACTTGTCCATGAACCATTCTTGCAATTTAACAACACAGGCAGCTGGTTCTAGCAGTCAGGATTATGCTCCACTGCTGTTCCGTTTAAAGATATTTTTATAGTCACAAGCATTCTTTCACATGGTGTAACTGCTTCTTTCCCACAGCAGCTTAGTGGATGGTATATTATGAGCCTGCTGTTCCCCAGAGTGCATGCTGCTCAAGGTCCTCCATTGGCATTTAATTTATTGGGTTAGTAGTAGTTCAGTAATACAAAGCTCTTTGAATAGAGCTCCAAACCCTCCATTAATTGATTACTGACTATCCTCCTGCTCCCCATCTCCCCTCTAAAAGCTGACAGTACCTGCAAAGACACATGGGACTATTTGGAGTGTTTTTTCATCAGTGTGCAGTCTTCAGGGTGATGTTGGTGTTACCCAAAGAAGTGAACAAGCACACAACCTACACTCCAGTTAATTTTACTTAACGTTGCCAATGGAAGCACATGGAAGCCTGCCCAACTCAGGGGGAAACAGTCAAAGTTACAAAACAATCAGACAGAGATGGGTCTTTGGTGCTCATATGGCCGTGCCACAGGGTCCTCTCAGAGTGGTGATATCTAGGCAGTGTTGCACAATTGTGACAGCATGTGCAGAACAACTCAACCTGCAGAAAGCCTTGGGCTTTGCCCTACCACAGCTTATCAGCATCTCAAGCTGCATCCCTGCTCTAAGTCTCTACGGCTGCCAAGCCACTTAATTCTTGGAAACTGCCATCCTGGGACCTCAGCCTAATCCAGTGCAACCTGAGAGACTATCTGGGACATTCAAACCTTCTCTCTGCTGGCTCTTTGCAGACTCATTGCAGCCTTGACCAGTGTTGTCTCATGAACCTTTGTAAGATATAAAAATTTAACTTGAGCAAACTCACTAGGAGTCGCTCTCTCTGCTAATATTTACAAAGCACATTTAACTTCCATTATATTTCACAAGAAGGATTGGGGTATTTTTTCTAAGTCTACTCTAACACAAGATTAATATTATCTTTACAGCGTGTTAAGCAACTCTGACAGTAGAAAGAGCTTATAAAAATAGCTTAGCCACAGTTCTCTATATCCTGGGTTTCTACATGGGGTGAGGAGGATCCTCAAGAGCCTCTTCAAAAGTCATCTTCAGTTCATAACATTTGGTGAGTTATGCATTAGAATACACAATACATCAGGGAAAGACCAAGTGAGTAATTCATTGCTTGGTACTCCGAGACACCGTTCTCCTGGAATCTATAATTAGAAAATCTATGCAATTGATTTTTGCTACTACTTTTTCCTACCTCTTCTCCTTTAGTTGTTTTAGAATGAAAGCAGAACAACTAACATTAGTGCAAAGATTCTGGACATCAGGAAATCATGCCTTGTGCAACTGAGTACTTCAACCTATAGTATTAATATCTATCATATCAGGCTTCCCTTCACAAAAGCAAAGGAAAATATAAGAACTCACACCTTCTCATAGCAAAAGTTTAAATTAGACTTGATATTCTACTTTACAGATATGAAGGAAAGAAGGAAAAGAGAAGGCTCAATATATTTACATTAAAACTTTTGAAAACTAGTTATTTTGGTTTCCTGTAGCTACCATAAAAGATAAAAGCCAGAGAAGACTCTGGTTGTAATTATTGTATAGAGAGAAATAACTTCTCTCTGGGGATTAATTTATTTGAATGATAATATGAAGAGGTTTCATTTTCACTAAGTCTTTTTGACATTTCTTGTGTATTTTAATGCTCGGCTCTTGTTCTGCATAACTAGAATATATAAAAACAACCAAAGCTGAACACTCAGTTTGGAGTTTGTTTCAGATTTTAAAACAAATTGCCAAGTCTGTCCACCCATTAGACTTAATTAAGCACGTCTCTATTTTTGTGAAGTATTTCCAGGGGAATGGTAGACATTACTAATGAAAGCAGTTCATAACAAGATAAATAGCATAACTTACTAATGATAAAGTCGTAGCCATTAAAGTACTCACTATAATCAGCTTAACTCATTTACCAGTAGGGGGCTCACGATTAAAAATTTGGAAAGGTTGAAATGCAAATGCTAAATGCTGTCTCCTTGTTACTAGAACATATTGCTAAGTTGCTCAACATCTTAATACAGGTGGCTATTAAAAGACATCCAGCAATACTGCTGCTACAACAAAGGCTGTTAAAATGAATCGCTAGATCTCCCTCTAGGACACCCACTGATTACAGATATTAGATGATTTTCGACTTAAATATAAACTTAACTGTGATAAATGATTCACTCGAAACAGGGTTCCAATCCAATTTATAACTATAAATAAAAACAAGCAAAACCAGCGCTGGGTACGCCGGGGGTCTCTGCCCTCCCAAGACGCACACCTTAAAGAACGAAGCAGTTCCTTATATAACCTAACACTCTTTGCATATTCATAGGAGGTGTGTTTTTTCCATGAAGAACTCTCCACCTCCAGGCGGTGCATGCGCAGTAGTTTCTCCAGAAACTTCTCACACTTTCTTTGAAGAGCCCTCTAGGCAATGCATCCCCAACTAAGTCACGTGCAGCAGCAGACCCAAATAACACACACCTCCCTCTCCTCCAACAAACACACAGAACAAACCGCAAAGCACAGGGACCATAGACAAGGGCATAGGGTATGCAGAACAGGAGGTTACACTCCATCACGCGGTCCCAACATTCCCCCACACCGACACGAATCAAATTGGACGCATTTTACATTAACAGACTTCACACATAGCAGAAATAACGTCATGAGAGATGCTCTGGGCACCAGACAGCACATTGCTAGAGGTACCCTGCTTACAGAGGGCTACCATTCGGACACACACTATCTAAGGTTTCACAGGACATGGGCCATTTTTCCAGTTAACTACAAAATCAGAATGCGTTCAGCAGCTAAAGGAGAAGAAATGCTGGGATGATAAAGCTTAGATGTCGTCGTTACAGGGGAAAGAGTGGTTTCGTGAATTTTTAGTCCAGATGGGTCCTTTTCATGGGCTGTGAATGGCAAGATTCCAGCCTCTTTGGATCTGCCTTAGTGAAACATTCTAGTGCTGCTACACTGGAAACCTAGTAATTAGCACCACACAGAGTAAACCCATTTGTCTCCCTGTGATAAATATCAGGTATGCAAACAGAAGACACTCGCATGAATGGCAAATATATGTTGACAGCCCTATAATAAAGATGAGTTTGAACAAATCCAGCAGCACACAAAGTTTTTCTGACCAACCTATGAGCATTCATAGGTGATCCTGCTGTTGCAGGTGGATTGGACTAGATGATCTTTTGAGGTCCCTTCCAATCCATTATGATTCTATGATTCACATGTAGACTAAACTGAAAAGCATTTGTTATTCAATTGACAATAACAAGATATATGGAATCATAGAATCATTAATGTTGGAAGAGTCATAGAAAGTCAAGTAACATAAAACCAATTTTGTGTATTTAAACAAACAAGAAGGGTTGGGAAATACCAGTTCTTCCCAGTGTGTCTTAGTTTTGTGGCAGCTTATCCTGATATTTAGCTGTTTGCTTTGTAAACTGAACTGAACCAAGGATAAACTGCAGTTCAGTCATGCCCAAATTGCTTTTTGCTTGTCTTTTGGCAATTAAGGACAGTGTATGTGAGAAAAGGAAAACCTTTGTGGATTTTAAAACACAACAATTGAAATATTTTTGAATTTCTACAATGCTTCAATAGCTATTTAATAAATGAAAAGGTAGTGAAAGTGAATTTAGCAACTGCAATGGATGTTAGAAATACTTCATACACTGTACACCATGACAGCAGCCAGAAAATACCAAACAAGAAGTAGAACCTCTCTTTATGGATTTAATGGGGTTTTTTCTCCTTTGCTGTTGAGAGATTTCCGTTTTTCTGCCCTAGACAAAGTATATTCCCAACACCACACATTTTAAGACAAAGCTTAGTCACTGCTGTCCATAAAGTTGTCTACATTAAACATTAAAAATATTGTTTAAAACTGGAAGCAAAAGCTTAGGTCTCTAGTTCAGTTACCTAGCTTCCATCCTTACTACAAGGACTGATTGTAAAAGTAGAGCAGAGTCCTTAGGAGAAACTAGCAACAACCTTTCTCAGAGCATCCTATACCACAGAACCTCTAGTTACAGGGTAGATTTTCTTGCTAGTTTTGTTCAGGGTAGGCTTTTTTGTTTTACAAATATTTCCAAAACATAGCTATCAAAAATAGAGAAACAATTAATTCAGCTTTCTCAAACTTCTCATTACTTTGGGAAAAGTTCTTCAAGACAAGGACTTTCATTTTTAAAACAATGATAGATTTAAAATACAGAACATGAAACAAGTTTCCTTTGTAACTGAGATATTAGGATTTTGCTTTGTTGTTTCATTACAAGGAACAGCTTGTGCCTGGCAAGATTCTTACTTCATCACACACAAAATTGCAGGTTATTGTCAACTTAACTAGTAGCATCTAGCACTTATTTACCCTAATATCACTAACACATTGTACCTGCTTTATCCAGCCAAAGCTGTTCTTTCAGTGCCTGAGATGTGTTTGCTTTTTAGGGTAGTTTTCATAAATCCTTCTACTCATTAATTGAACATTGTACTACCTCACTATTTTGCATTGAAAGATTTCAGTCTTCACAGAATCACAGAACATTAGGGATTGGAATAGACCTCAAAATACCATCTAGTCCAATTCCCTTGCCAGAGCAGGATCACCTAGACCAAGTTGCACAGGAACATACCCAGGCAGGTTTTAAACATCTACAGAGAAGGAGCCTCCACAACCTCCCTGGACAGCCCATTCCAGTGCTTTGTCAGCTTAAACATGAAGAAGTTTTCATACTTATGTGGAACCTCCTGTGTTCTAGCTTACACCCATTGCCCCTTGTCCTAGCATTGGATGACACTGAGAAGAGCCTGGCTCCATCCTCTTGACACTCACCCTTTCCATGTTTATAAATATTAATAAGGTCACTCTTCAGTCTCCTTTTTTCCAAGCTCAAGAGACCCAGCTCCCTCAGTCTTTCCTCATCAGTGAGATATTCCACTCCCTTCATCATCTTTGAGTCTCTTGAGGCTCTGTGCTGGATTCTCTCAAGCAGCTCTGTGTCCTTCTGGAACTGAGGGTCCCAGGACTGGACACCTAAGGTTGTCTTACAGGAAAGACAATGTGATATTCCATATCCTACATGTTATCTATATATAAAGCATAGTAAAGATTCATTATCTAGCCAACTGTCTTGAATGTGTGTGTAATCATTTAACATCTGTATAGTATATTGAATAAGTAAAATGTTCTATTTACATGGTCTAAAAGATGAGTACGTTAGGAGTGGAAAATGTTCCCATGAAACAAAGGAAAAAAAAAATGTATGAATGTAAAGTAATCAAAGTGCTTTTGAGACACAAAGGGAACGACACAACAATAAGAACTTGCAGATTTGCAAATTTAAATGTTATGAATAATAATTTATGTGATTCCTGATTAATGAATGGTTGTATTTTGCAGAGTAATGACTAAAATATTCGACCTCACCTCATTTTTTATGAAGTTCAATGAATTAATATCAGTAAATAATTCACGGTTTCAACTGCAAAATATGTAGTTAAACTCAAGCTTGATATATACTTATCGTAATTATTCTAAATACTGTGTGAAAGTGTTAAAAAAAATTGCTTTTGGAACTCACAAAGTACACTGTGCTGCATCTAACAAATCTAAACTATTTGAAGAGCTAAGAATGAAGATTCCCTAACTTTGTTTTCTGCTGTGTATTTCCAAATTAACAAAACAAAAACACATACTGTTGTACGGCAAATGATTCATCATTTTTATCAGATACATTTTGTGATTCCTGTGCTCATTGAAAACAATAGCAACTCCCCCCCCAGTCCTCAAAACAAATAATTGAAGTCAGGAGATGTGAGATGTGCGGTGCTAAGAGAATCGGACTACTCTGAAATATTAAGTGAGCAGTTCAATCAATCTGGAAGAAGACTCTTCAGAGAGAGGTAACTCTGAGCCAGGTAGGTTGAGCACAGGAGAGTGCAGGACTTCATGCTCTTCTCCTAAATGTATTATAACAGACCCTTTTTTTTAGACCTTTTGGAAGTCTAGAAACTCAAAAGTTTCCTTCAATAATTAGAACAAAAAAGTGTTAAGCACTCTGGTATTGATATTAAAGAAATAGCTTAATTACCAAGAGGTTGAGCAGACTTGAAAAATGATAAAAGTCCTAGGCATCTCTCTGTTCAGCTGGAAGTTTTCAACAGGTATCTGGTTAGTCAGGTCGAGCCTAATTTGTGCTGGTTTATGGAAAATAAGGTGAGCACCTAAAAGCTACAGATAAACCAACCCTCTTGGTAGTGTAGCTATGGAAGGTTCCTTTAAAAAGAAAAGCTTAACTTGTTAATCACATTCAGAAGCTATGTGAAAGCTTATTAAAAATATTCACACCCACACCTATATAATTTACAAGATTTAGTATATTTTTACATACATACATGTATATATAAATATATTCTAGTTAGTCAGAAGTGTCAAGAATCCCTGTTCTTACATAGCAGGAATATGACACATGCATCCAGTTCTAGTATTTCTCACTAATTTTCTGTTTTGACCACTGTAGGAGACAAGATGTGGGTCTAGATTGATTTTTGTAATAAGTGCAACAACTCATGCTCTTATAGGTGGTGCCTGCTCCCAGCTCCATGGCAAACCAACCATGTATGTCTTTGGAAGTACCCACCACTAATGCTATACACACAACCATTTAACAGTGGTTTCCCAAGTGAATGCTTTACAGGCAACTGCCTAGTGGGATCTGGATGCAAAGTTACCTTCTGACATGATTCAGACCCCAAGAAAATGCTCCGATAAAGTGAATTATGAAAGAGTAGATGTCCTGATGTTTGGAGAAAAAAAAAACAGAATTAGAAAAACAAAATATGAATGAATAAAAAAAGCGTTTAAGAAAATCTGTGGTCAGGACATTTTTCCATGTAGTTTGTAGAGTGGCTGTACTCCAGAGTTTATACCAATCAAAAAGAAGATCAAAAAAGTATAAGTGGGCAACTACTTAATAGAATCATAAGGGATTGGAAGGACCTCGAAAGATCATCTAGTCCAATCCCCCTGCCATGGGCAAGGACATCCCACCCTGGAGAAGGCTAGCCAGAGCCTCATCCAGCCTGGCCTTAAACACCTCCAGGGATGGAGCCTCAACCACCTTCCTGGGCAACCCATTCCA
>JAOXOE010027751.1:0-17621 GCA_028565055.1 Phoeniculus purpureus | reverse complement strand
CTTGGTCTGGGTGATCCTGCTGTGGCAGGGGGATTGGACTGGATGATCTTTCGAGGTCCCTTCCAATCCCTAATGATCCTATGATTCTGTGATTCTATGTCATGCAGCGCTCAGCTCAGCTAGGAAGGAGATTATTCCCCCCAGTCTCCACTCCCTCAGGGGTACACTCACAGAACCATGGCATGTACTCGCTTGGAAGGGACCTCTAACGCCATCTAATCCACCCTCCTTACAACAAGCAAGGTTTTCCACTCCTTTAGGAGTGTATTTGCTGTCCCATGACACGAAAAACCCCAGGGGTTTTCCACCCCACCCCCACCCCCCATGCTTGCTCTGGAGAGACAGAAAAGCTCCAAACACTTAGGTGGCATCTCATGCAATGAGAAAATCAGCGGCAGAACGAGCAACCCAACCACAGAGAGGTGATCGCTGAGGAGCACTCTGCAAACCACAGGTGCCCGCATCCTACCAGCGTGCCCTGTATGCCCACAGCACCTCTGTCTGCCTAAAGCTTCCTCGCAGCCTGTCAGATGGCTCAAAAATAAAGAAGACAAGAGGAGCTGGGGAGGAAAACCACACTCAGACTCGTGCAAATATTTAACCATCTGAAGATGTGAGGGGTGTTTTTATCACACTCCATGTACACCGACGCACACCCGTGTCTTCAGTCTCAGGCACGCAGTGATGCCTGCACAGAGAGATGCAGTGACCCAGGGTAGCATCTTGCAGCTGGTCACACCGGCAAGGTAAAAATAGGCCTGGGGAGAAAAAACCCAGCAATATAGGAAATACAGTACCTGATTAATGAGCGTGAGCTCGTGAAAGGGTTTTGTTGTTGTTGTGAGCTTCTTTAGAGAGCAACTGCACTTTCCAGGAAAGGAGGTGGTAAAGCAGAAACCCAAGGCAAAGTTATATGGCTCAACCAGATAGAGCAGCCGATGAAAACAGCTTCTTTTTTTCCCCTCAGCGTTCGTTTTGCTGCCAAGCGTCCTCACCATGGAGTTGGGAGACTCCAGGGCCATCTGTTCAGCTTTTCAGAGACCTGCTTTTCAATAGTGGGGCTCTGTTTAGTGGCATTTCTTCCCAGAGTTACCTTTTTGCAGGGACATCTGCTTGAAGGTCAGCTCAAACAAAAGTATCGTCTCTCAAAAGAGAGGCTAAACTCATGCCAGGAGTGGGGCTGAGCGGGAAGAGAGAGGGACAAGGAAGGCACATTTTTCACTCATGTGTTTTGTACCCTGCCCGTCCCCTCCTCTCCTTCCTTGGGGCACGTTTCAGAGCTGCGACATCCCAAGGAACCTGGATGCACCTCTTGCTTTCAGTACTGCTCACCCCAGGGGTCCAGGAATCACAAGCCAAGCTCATAAAAATTACAAGGTTGGGTTAAAAGCCATGAAACTGCTGTAAAAATTACATTTCAGGGATTTTTCTCCTTGCCTTCAGTTCTTCAGAGACTTGCATTTGTGTCCTGCTTGCTTCAGGATTTCTCTGCAGCAAAAGGAGGTTACAACATGCAGCATCTTTTAGTAGAGTCTGAGACAGTCCTGCGAGAATGAGACGAGAGACTTTATGGAAAACACTGGTAGATCAAGGTGCCTTGTGGTTGTTGGAATCCCAGCCAGCATGAGATGACTTCAGGGAATAATTTTGGTGCTGAGGATACACTGCATCCCACACAATGAGGACCTTCTAAAATTGTTCTTCAAGGGTAAAGGGTTTTGTCTAGGAGCTGAAATCACGCAGCGGCTTTCAGAGCTAAGTTCTGTGGCTCCTAGGCTTCACCAGCTGAGGCAGGACAGATCTCTAGTCATAGCTGTCTGGAAGGGTAGTGTGCTACCTCAGCTGGTCCTTCTACATGTAGAGACACAGATACCTTCACAGGGTGCTTCAAACCTTTTCAAGCTGGACCGTGTTTCACCTAGCCAGGCTCTTCTCGATGTCATCTACTGGTAGGACAAGTCGCAGTGGGTGTGAGCTGAAACACAGGAGCTTCCATATAAATTATATTTCATATATCACACTAGCCATAGGGCTCTGAATGTAAGGCAGTGTGCACACTGCACACACACAAAGAGCCCCTCAACACAAGCATCTGTGTACTTAAAACTCAAACTTCCATTAAGACACCACCCTGCACTATGTGCACAGATGCTCAAACAGAACAGTCCAGCCATACTAGCATGTCTTTGGTTTAGGACAAAGAGAAAATGATAATACTGAGACCTTGCTGTACCAAGGGAATTGTAATTCCCTTCTGCAGTCATGGCTGGGAAAAGATTACTGTGCTGGTAGTAAGTTTCCAGCCCTCAACTCCCCAGCCAAAGCATAAGGGGATCTGGAAGCTGGGGAGGGATTACTGCTACCCTGTGGAAGGAGAGGGATATGTGAAGGCAAGCTTTCAGAGCAGCCTTGAAGTATTTAATCCACCGCAAACAGCTGGAGAGCGATGGTGGTTATCACTGGTGGGGTTTACCTAGGGGAACCCACAGCACATGTTACCTCAGTGAAGAGGGGAGGATGAGGGGTGTTTTGGGAATGGAGGGGGAGACACTGGAGCTGATGGCTGCGGCAGGAACAAAAACCCCATGATATGGGGCAGGCAGGGAAAATTGTTCAATTTCATGAATGGGTTTGAAGTGCCACTTTGGTGGTTGCAGTCTTCATCTATGTGACAAGTTGGACATCTCCAGAGAAGGAGACGCCACAACACCCCTGGGCAGCCCCTTCCAGGGCTCTGTCACACTCACTGGGAAGAAGTTCCTTCTCATACTGATATGGAACTTCCTATGTTCCAGATCACACCCATTGCCATTGCCCTATCACTAGATGCCACTGAGCAGAGCCTGGCTCCGTCCTCCTGACAACCACCCTTCAAATATTTATAGACATTACTGAGGTCACCCCTCAGTCTCCTCTTCTCCAAGCTAAAGAGACCCAGCTCCCTCAACTTCTCCTCATAAGGGACGTGCTCCACTTCCTTCATCATTCTCGTTGTTCTACACTGGACTCACTCCAGCAGCTCCATGTCCCTCTTGAACTGAGGGGCCCAGAACTGGACACAATACTCCAGATGTGGTCTCACCAGTGCAGAGTAGAGGTGAAGAAGAACCTTTCTCGATCTGTTAACCACCCCCTTTTCTGATTTACCCTTAAGAATTACATGCAATACACAGTTCTCTGACTGACAACAGTCTGTGATAGCTTCCAATGGACTGGAATTTTTGGATTATAGGACCAGCTTGAAGGACTTGAACGCTCTTGAAATAGGAAGACAGTTTTGTTTGGTCATGCAGCAGCTTTAAGATCAAAGACCTACATTAATTATAAAATATTTATCCAATGAAGCTATAACTTAGTTTTGATGCTAATCAAAAATAAAGAGACTAATCTCCGAAATCAGAGAAGAAAATACAGGTGAGCTGGACCTTGACTCTTATTGCTTCTAATAATTTCTGTTTTCCTGGAAAACAAATCTGTTAGAAAAGCATTGGGCAGGCACCCCACTGCTTGCCTTACAACAATGCAAGGGTTTGCATGAAGATGATCTTCTCCTGAGTTAATCTGCCAGGGGTCTCAGTGTGATAGATGATACGTGCACTGGCAAGAATGGTTCACAAGCAAGCCTTTGACTGTATTACCACATTCATTTCGCAAGATGAGTGAATTTTTATAAGGAACAGGGGTTGTAGATTATGCCTAGTACTAGTAGTTCATCATGGAGATGGTCTTTGTAGTGGTTTCAATGCGGGCATGGATATGTGATTTCAGAGATGCTGAATACTGCTCCTTATTTTTGTCAGATGTAACCTCGGTTTTTTTCTGGTTACTTTTTATGACAACACTGGGCTGAAGAAGCTGGATACTTCCATTTTACATCGAGGTTTCTGCTAGTTCCTCATCTGCATTTCTTGTAAAAAGGTGAATTTTTTTAAATAACTGGTTTGGAGGTTCAGGGACTAGAACATTTGATTAAAGTTTTGCCTTAATTTATGGTTTCCTCCTTCCTGATTACCCCAAAGTATAACTTTGTGCAAGAGCATCAATTCCATATCTGATTCAATTACTCTTACGCAGCTGCCAGTTTAATGACGTGAGTAACATTTCACTGACTTGGGCAAGATATTAAAGCCTTTTTGCAGGTGTAAGAGCACATCACAGAGACAAAGAGGAAAACTTATACACTTAGCCATGACCTCAGTTCAAGAAAGCACCTCTACAAGACAGAATATAAGGATGTGCTCCGCATTAACTATGATCTCGATATCAGACAAACACAAAAACCTTCCAACAGAAGAGGCTAATTGCTTCATTTTCAGACACTGCAGGGAGTAGAAGTTTCTGCACTTCGTCCTTTTTTGTTTAAAATCAAGCTAGTGTTAGCACTGCAAGTTCATGTTTTTGACTTTCCTTTTGGGAATGACCGTTTTGCCTAAAAAAAAACCCTAAAACTGCTGTTTAATGTCTGTGCACCCACCTATCATGACAGGGGTTTTATACGACCTACTGTACAAGAACAAGTAACCTCATCCGTGATCTAAGACAATTATATATTGTTTGATTTTCATCCAAGAAAGTGGAAAGTAAAATTCTATTTGATAATGACTACATTTGGAAGATATTGTGGAAGGTGGCTTAATTCTATCCATCATTATAGCAGCTAAGCTGTAATGAAATGTGGGGGAAATTCAATTTGCCAGTGTTGGTTACATGCAGCTTAATCATAATTGACTTAGTGCTAATTCTGTGTATCTCATGCAGAACACTGACTGAGTAAAGGGTTTCTTGAAATTCACTGAAGCTCTTTTTCTCCTCCAGTTTTGTATTGCATATAGTATAGTTTTAAACACAAGCACTTTGATTTTTATAGGAGTGCCATGAGTATTGTCCAAGTACTGCATGACATATCTTATGTCTGCAGATCTCCCTTCCTCCCTCTCTTCATCAGATCTGACTGTCAAAACTATCCAAGTAATTGGGACAATTAAGGTGCCCCTGAGATATAATTATCCCTTATAATTTCTCTATATGTTTAAGAAAAATGATAATTGGCTCACAAAGACAGGTTCCCTACGGTACAATGAGAAAGAGAATACTGGAAGTGAACTAATCTCTTGCACTTAAATACTTCCTGAAATAATTTAAGCCCAAACTCTTCCTTCTGTGCCAGTAACTTACAGCACAAAGCAACACTTTTCGTATATATAGACAAATAAATGAGGATCTTGTCTGTTCAAAGTATCCTTCTGTGTATTAGGATCCTCATAATGACTCCCGGTTGATAGCATGAACAAGATAAATGTGACAGCTGTTTTCCCATGCCCCACTGACTCACTATTCATCTAGCTAAGTACATAGACACTCCTCTGAGTATCCAAACTTCCAGCAACTCTATGGCTGCGCAGCCTTATTCCCACTGTCATAGAGGAAGAACTGATGAAGACAAACACAACGTATTATCCCATTATTTGGGAAGTTTATGGGGGAGAGTCTGGATACTGACCTGCACCATAGAACCACCAGGCAAACACCACTCACAAGGCCATGACTCTGTCTACCATGAAGTTACCAGAATTTACAACATTTCACAGAACTAGCTGCTGACTACAAATATCCAGGGCTCCTCAGACATTCCACTGTACAGGACAGAAATCTTATTCTTCCTCCTCCCCGTGCATTTTAGAGAAAAGGAGACAAGGGGGTGACCTCACTAATGTTTACAAATATATGGAAGGTGGGTGTCAGGAGGATGGAGCCAGGCTCTGCTCAGTGTCATGTAATCTTTAACCTGAGCAGATTAAAGACGTCAGGAGGAATTTACTGCTGTTTAGCACCTTACACGCTGCTGTTCATTCAGCAAAATGTATGAATATATGGAGGATACTATCCCAGATGAATGTGACTGTTTTACAACTGCTTCACATGCTCCTTGACCGACAAGGTGTATCAGAAACCGCTTTAAAACCCAACACCTCAACACTTACGTTAACTTCTAATAAGCAAACAGAGCAAACAGCAGCTGTTCCTTTCACCCTTTCCACTTGGACAAAACCAATCTCTGACAGCAAAAGAGCCCCACGCAGATACTGCAGAACAGTTATGTCCAGACGCAGCCTGAGTTACACCGTATTGGCTGGTCTGAGCCTCTGCCATCTCTAACTTCCCTTAGGCACACAGAAGGCCAGAAGTTCACCCCCATTTTTCATGGTAACTTTGGTCCAGAAACATCTTGTCACCACCTGCATAAATCTAGTCACTTCTAGAAAGCCTCAGGGATTTCAGAAGTCTTGCTTCTTTATATTTTAATTTAAATTAAAATATATGTTTCCTTTTTATATTTTCATCTTCCCTGTGCACTTTTCTCGTTGCTTCTCATTCACTCGCTGACCCTGGATTGAACTGGCTGCAGACATAAGGTGGAAAAGAAAAGCAGCTGACTGTATTGGCAGGCGTGGAGAAGAACGTGCAAGAGGGTTGCTTGTGTAGTCAGCAAGGCTCAGATTCTTCAAAACTTTGCTCATCGTTGTCTCTACATTACATGTGTGTCATACACTTCATAGCTTATTCCACTATTTGCTTACCCAGATTAAACATTAAAATATTTAAGGAGATTCTGAGACGTGTTTACTTCCTCTGGAGAAGCCATTCCCTAGGTGCCCATTTGTTCAGCATGTTTATCTTGCTCTGAGCTGGTCCCAGCCCTCTAACACACTGTCACCATCAGCTCCCCTTGGGCAAATTTGACCCATTGTGCTGGAACTAAACCGACAGCTAAATTGTAGAAAATACATTAAGATGCATCAGAGAACTGTGCTCATCTTCGTATAAAATATTAACTTCCCATTTGTCTGTGGGAAAGGAAATACCTCAGAGTAATTTCTTCATAGCAAAGTAGCAGGAAAAAAGGCAGAACAGTATTTCCCATGAGAAATGTTAGAAATTGCTGAAAGAAGTGTCCCCCGGTGACCAACTCCAGAGGAATTCTACAGCCATGTAAAAAACCACTACGCTGAGGCATGCGCCCTGCTCACTTACGCTCCCTTTGGGTTTATTTTGCATTATCTCAGTGAAGGTTTGTGAATAATATTATTCAGAAGGGTTTCTACACCATTTCCTACTGCCTGGCTTTTGTCAGAGGCGATGGCAGTCAGTGCAAGATGTAAAAATGTGACGGCAGAGCAAGGATTTTGAGGTGTTTATGGTTCCATTTTGAAAGCACACATATCAAACACACACACATATATATAAAGAATTTAATGCCATCCATAAAGTAGTACGGATGGATTTGATCTATTCCTATTTTCATTCCCTTGGCAGCAGTTGAAGTTGAGTTGAAAAATAAATTGTGATCAGACACCCTGGTTTAAAACCCAGCAGCGAACTCATAGAAACCCACAGCATCCCTTCTTCCCTTCATTGTTTCTTAGTTTGTTTTCTGCTTATTTACAATTACAGAGAATTTAAAACCTATTTTAAAGAAAAGTATTCCTTACTCACATTTTCTTGTGAGCTTCCTATTTAGCCGTTACTTCTGGTTCACAAATAACACAATTTTGGTCTTTAAATTCTACTCTTTAAATTCTACTGTTTACTACATATATTTCACTATATGGACAATGACTTTGTTGGAAGGTTATTTATATATTAACAAAGTCTCTTGTCCCTTTTCCTCTGCTTGTTCACTAAGTGGAAAAAAAAAACATCGAAAAGCCTGTAGGTGATAAAAGTATTCCTTGAAATCATCTCAAACAGAATGCAGTCACAAGGTAAAATTCTTCCAAGAGCTAAAATTGGTCATGCACGATTACTTTCTGACATACAAAATAGCTACTCAGAGCTTATATCATCATTAAGTAAATGGGAACTAACAAAAAGTCCTTTTTTCTTTCTCTGTCCTTATTACCACAGAATATGCTTTGACAATGTTTTCTGAGTTAATTCGACCCAACTCAACCTTGCTCTTATTCTGTATAATGGCTTGCAGAAATACAAAGAGGCTACATAGTGCTGCAGTTTGGATTTCATAGCTTTTTATTCCAAATTTGGTGGTCACACACAGAACAAGTGAAGGGGATACAAGGCAAGTCTGAATGGTGACCAGGTGGAACTCCTCCTGAATAGTAGTGTGGCTCACCTGCACTGCTAGCTGTGTCACTGATGGGCGAGATAAAAGTGAAGCGATCTCTAGGCATGTCTTTACTCCTCAATATTAATAAGAGTAAAGTGCCTTCTGATTTACTACAGGAAATGTTCTTCTAATATTAACCATACTGCGTAATACCTTCCTCTACACATAAAGTCAGTTACGCTCGTTGCTATGAAATGGCTGAGAGTTGCTGAATAGTTTCTTTTTCAGGAAGCCATTTCTGAGGGCAGCAAACTTGTTCCGTTGTTTACCAGAATATTCACAAAGTCTTTCAAAACACTGGCAGCTAATGATAACCTAGGAAAAGCTAAATAAAGAAAAGCTACTGCCTTTCCTTTCAGTCCTGGCACTGTGATCCATTATATTCCTGTATGAATAAGAGCAAATGGGTGCGTGTTCAAAATAGAAAACTGTTGGTAAAGGCATTGTTCTTTACTCGTCCTACTCGGGTCATCAGTACACGTTTACTAAGTGGTTTAGTGAATGTTAGTCCTTCCTGTTATCAGCTGTCCGTTTAGCTTTCTCACCTACATCACATCACAGCCCCATGGTCCCACTGCTCTCCCTGGCTTCAGATAAGCTACATCCCCCCCACACACATACACAGTCAGTACTCCACTTGTGTAATAAGATTCTACTGAAAATGAAAAAAAAGGTACAAAGCTCAAAAAACCATAAGTTGTATGACTCTGTGGTCAAAGGGAATAGAGATAAATGCTGATCTGTAAATGTTTGATAACCAGAGCATTGATCAAGTGATGTAAGGTTATCGTTCTCTAAGATCGACCACAGAGCAATGAACAACAAATGCAAGATCTTCTGCACGCAAAAATGAAGAAATAAGATGGAAATCCAAATTCTGATGTCACTCTCACACTTTTGATCAAAGATTAGTAGACCTGCGCTTCACAAAAGTCTCTGAAAACGCCAGATGAGCTCTAAAATAGAAATAGAGGAATATAGGGAAAACCACTTATCAATACCACCCTTCTGCCCATTCAGTATTTGAGAAGAGTATCTTCATCCTGCAGGTAAACACTGAAATAATAATTATTACAGCCACTTGATATTCACTCTGGATTTTGTTGTTATAACCCCCTTGGCAGAACAAAGAGGTGTTTATGGGAGATAAACTTCCTTTCCCCAGGCTGCTGCTCAGTCACGCTGTCACTGAGCCCATTGGACATACAGGCTCGGATAGGAGGCAGGTCAAAGACGCAATAAGAGTGGAATAATTCCTTCTTTGTAACCATGACAAGGAATAAGCTATTTAACAAGCAGGTGTGAAGTTACTCGCTTCTTATGCAAACAAGGAGCAGGGAAAAAACACTGCCTGAGTCGCAATTTGTACTGTGGTCTGACTGCACTGACTATTTCTCCTGTACTCGAGATCAAAGCAGCCGGGTGTCAGCCAGCAGCCCTCTTAACAGCATACTGAAGAGAAATGCCAAAAAGCATCACATCTACTTTTCCTTCTGACTGTGAGATGAACTGCAATCTTGAGAGTTAGACTAGCTATGAGGTTCGGGTTCAAAGTCAAGTTATAAAACTCAGAAAGACATTCTATTTCCCAGTAT
This sequence comes from Phoeniculus purpureus, assembly GCA_028565055.1. Classification (NCBI taxonomy): domain Eukaryota; kingdom Metazoa; phylum Chordata; class Aves; order Bucerotiformes; family Phoeniculidae; genus Phoeniculus; species Phoeniculus purpureus. The sequence continues at coordinate 7,901 of JAOXOE010027751.1, read as the reverse complement.
GACACTAATGGAATATCTCAGTGGCGAGTGGTTGTTTAAGAGCTGGTATGTGAAAGAGAAGAGAGCTAAGCGATACTTACGTGCTGCAAACCTCAAGAAGGATGACAAAGGCATTGTAGTTCCCATTACACTGATTAGCTGCGAGTGGAATGTGCAGGTCAGTTTAGGTATTTGTGGCTTGTTGAAAATGCCTTTGACACTGGGGGAAGGGGGAGGTGAGTTGAAGGGTGTCCCATATTTCCTTCTTTGTGTTTTCCTTTAAATCTGAGGGTACCTCAAGGTAAGAAGTCATTTGAGAAAGCAAGTTGCTTGGGTTAGACCCCACTGCTGCTCTAGTGGGCCAGTAAGTTCTTTCCAGGTGCTGCAGGGCCAGGGCTGCTGTTGCCGTGTTCTTGCTTGAAGAAGTATGAACACTGTTTAAGCAATCAGCTCTACCCAAAAGCCAGTTGTACCTGTAGTGGCTCACTAGCTTCTTCAGAATTGAAGTCTTTGACTGTTGTGCTGAGACTTTTTGTCTCACCCTTGACTTGTTGTCAGTATCCTGTCTCTGGATGCTAATGCCTAGATAACAGCCCTTCTTCCAGAGGCTGAGTAAATTGGTCCGCGACCTCTTTATCATATCTAGACAGACTCACCTGATCTGTTGCAATGCAACTGAACTAAAATTAAATACTTGTGTTTAACTTACTAGAAGGAAAACTTAGGTGAATATATTTTGTCCATATCTTTGATATACTGATAGTGTTTGTATCCAGGCTGTGCAAGAAAAACACCAGTGAGTGTTACTGAATTCCAATGTGTTCTAAAGTATTCCTACATTATAAAATCAGAGTGCCTGCGCATTAATCTTGGTAAATAAATTTGCTATGGAATAAAGGCAATATTCCAGTTATTTACAGTGAATTACTAAAACCCCAATCCAGCAAGAAACCTTTATTGTCTCTCTCCCACTCACGTTTATCACTAAGACTGAAAAAGTTTCATGAGAAGAATACATGTACAATTGCATTCTGATATATTTTTCTTTGCTTTTAGATAAAGATGGATTTTTTTTCCCACAAGGAGGAACCCAGTAACTTCATGGCCATGACTTCTATTATCTTCTTGCCTGAAGAGCTTAGATCTATTCAGCTGTGAAATAGCTTGTCCCTGTATTATGCAATCTTGATAATTCTGTTTGGCATTACTCATAGATGCTCAGGGTGGAAGCATCTGCACCGGGAAAAGAAGGTAGGAAGTTGCATGCACCACCAGAACTTTAAAAAGGGTGAGAGGAGATGAAAAAAAAGGTTTGTGTGTCTTAGGGAAGTACAAAGTAAGAAAACTGGAAAATTATCATTGAAAACTGTAACGTGTCTTTGAATAAAGTGTGGAATACTCTTGAAGAGCAGAAGTGGAATTTTGAATTATACAGCAGCATTTTGTGCCAGCAGAGAATTTTTTGGCACTGCCTGGACTCACTAAGGAATCTAGAAAGCTACACATGAGCACACCGTATGATGTTGGAAATTGTGCCACAGTTAAACACGGACGGTTGAAACACACAGTTAACACAGTAAAACCCCTTTTTCACACTTCAGTGATTGAATTTGGTGTCCAAGTCTGGCCACCTTAACTCTTTAGAAGAAAATTAAAAGAAAATAAAGCCACAATTAAATTAACTTAGTGGCTTGTAGAGGAGATCGCCTATGTTTATTCATCTCTGGCCAGCCTTATCTAGGGTGGGATGTCCCTGCCCATGGCAGGGGGATTGGACTAGATGATCTTTCGAGGTCCCTTCCAATCCCTAATGATTCTGTGATTCTATGATCTTGTAAACATTCTTCTACACTTACAGACTAGATTAAATCTTTCAAAATGTTTGGGTTTACATTTCATTTAAGACATTTATAGGGCACATATGATCCTTTGCACAGTCAGAGGCAACTGTGGGATACCACAGAATTTTCAATGTTCAGGAATTCTTCTGTGTATTGTACTGCTTTGGGGTGGGCTACATGTGCATGTGTCTGTGCAGACAACAGACTGCTTACATGGGAAAGTGAGGCAGCAGGTGTTTTTGTGCAGCCTGAGCAACACCTGGGTTTGACACTGGCAACAGATTAAAGTAGGCTTTTGAGGTACTGTGGCAGCTGAACAAAGTGAACATAAAAGCCAACCTCGCTAGGTTCTCTGCTTGCTCAGGAAAGTGGCGATTTGTACGTTTTTACAAACAAACAGAACTGTTGCACTGTGTTTAACCACAACATTTCCCAAAAGTATCAAATACTGTTTCTGCTACTTCAGTCACAAGAGATGCTACAGCCCATAAACTCCCATGCATTCTCTAGCTGAAATAGCACGTTCTCCACCTTTTCTGCTGTTGATAGAATATCCATAACCTAATAATGCCTCAAATACACTCTAATTCTGGTGTTTTAAATGCGAACTGATTTAGATTCTGTTTTTCAGAACACTTTATAGTGAGCAATATGATTAATCAGCAAAGCAACTCCAATCTCCAGCTGTTTTTATCTCACCTTATTTCATACTAAACTTTTAAGCCAGGATAGAGAACAAACAGCAAAGGTATGTTAAAGTGACTGGAAGATGAAAAGTGGATGTAGTTCTGCATGGGTTGATGAAATTATGCAGAAGAAAAGTTAAATGTTAGAGACTTTAAGAAGTGTGTGAAGCACAACCAGATTGTTGTTTCTGTGAAGCCTGCAGCTAAGGTAGATTCCGCCGTTGTGAAGTGCAATTTGTTAAAGTGTCAGATGATGCTGTCTCAGGTGGCTCTGCAGAAAATAATTTTATTATCTACCATATTTTTTCATTCCCTCAATAATTCAGTTACAGATTGTTTTGACTGCCTTTCTGCTAAAATACTGAGTGCATTATAGCCAGTAAAATACAAGTTTGACAGGCAGAAACATTTTAAAAGAGTAAGGCTCGCCTCTGCTGCACGACACAACGTTGGTAGCAATTATAAACACCTACTCCAAACATCTGAGAGGTTTTCAAGGAATTTGGCAGTTTAGAAACGTTCATCCACATAAAAGTAACATGAGTTTTTGAAAACACTGATTCAGAGTGATATGGAAACACCGTGTCCTGACTATTTTTTTGGTGAATTCTAGGTCTGTGATGCACACGCACAACTCTTTAAGCAGAGTAGCTGTCGTTTGGTACAGGATCTAAAAGCCTGTTATAATCAGGCGAAGAACGCCTCTAGATCTAATCTGCTCTCTGAAAATGCAAAGAGCAGAGTGACACAGTGAGCATCGATGCATATAGGCTTGGAATAGCAGTCAGGCAATTAACGCATCAATAGGAGGTGGATTTTCCAAAACTCATTTATCAAGAGTTAAAGAAAGCTGTAGTTAGAAGAAGTCTCATGCATACCTTTACTGTTGCATGCAATTTGACTACAAGCCAACCACTTTATTCCAGAAGTGTCACAGCCTAAGTAGTCCTTCTTTGAGTTCCTCTTGCAAAGCTGCCTGGTTCCAAAGCCACGATTTCCCTTTGAGGTGAGACAACCATCTCTGGAGACGTTTAAAACCCACCTGGATGTGTTCCTGTGTGACTGGATCTAGGGGATCCTGCTGCGGCAGGGGGATTGGACTAGATGATCTTTCAATGTCCCTTCCAGTCCCTAATGTTTTGTGATTGTGTGACCTGCCTGCTCCTTGAGGCAGAGACTTTAACCAACAGCAACTGGCAAACAACTGACATCGTGCATAACTTTGTATTGCAGTAACTTTGACTTTTGTGTTGGCAACTTTGACTCTGCCTTTGTATTTTAAGTCATTGTTCGAGTGATAGTGCAGTACAGTAGTAGAGTGGACTTTGACATCAAAGCTTAATACTTCTGACACTGGTTATTTAAGCTAAACCACCCATTCACAGTAAACTGGGCAGCAGGGTACAAGTGCTACCAATGATGATTTATGGGAGCACAGAACAAGCCCAAGTCCCAAATTCTCAGGAGTACCTCACAATCACTGGCATGACTGGGGTGCTATTGAAGAGCAATCAAAGCTAGGAAAGGAAAATATTAAAGAGGGTAAAGGAAAATGAGTTATTTGTAAGACGTTAGGCACTTGCTTAAAAGCTGCCTGTCAGGATAGGAAAAACCATAATAGAGAGAGACAAGATCTAAGAGAGGAAATAGAAGGCAGGAAGGCAGTTGAGTTATTACTGTCCCTGCAAATTGAACGGCTACAGGAGCAGTTACAGGAAGAAAAGGAGAAAAAACAAAAGTTGAAAGAAGAGATCAAGTTAATGCTCATGTGGGCTGCACACCCCTTCTAACCCTATGAAAATTGGGAAGCTAATAGTGTCCCCAGAGGATTGGGATGGTGATATATGGGGTGATCTTGATGACCATGATGAGATAAATGTTAGCCTCTCGCCCCTATCTGATGCTCTGAATGTAAGACTAGACTTAAAGCAGAAAACTGAAGGACCTCAGGGAGACAGTCAGCTATACACTGTGCAGAGCGTTCCATGGGATGCATTACACTCGGCAAACTTACAAAAGACAGAGGGTGGAAAGCCAGGTGAAACTGAAATTGAGTATTTGTGTCATGTCTGCCTCAGTGATGGTGATGGAATAACACTGAATGGATACAAAGCAAAAGGCTATTGGAGACTGAGAGTTTTCATAAAACTAGGACCCAGCCCAGCACATTAAGCCTGTTCTATCACTACCACAGTAACCTACTATGTTGGAGGATACAGATGCCTCAAATCCAGGTGAACCACTGTGATTCCCATTTGTTTCCTAAGTGAGAACTCCACTTCCATCACCAAAGTCACCCACATGCAAGCTACACACAACTGAGAAGAACCTGGTGGTGCTGCGATATATGTTGCCATGGATTATACTACTCTAAAAGCACTAATTAAGGGAGCCCTAGCAGTTCCCAAACCCTATTTAATTGCAAAACAGGATAAGATTAAAAGAGACAAAGCAGAATGAAGAATTAGGCAGCAATGATCCCCACAGACAAGTCCCTGCACGGGCAGAATTAATGCACGGGATTGTAAACTATGGCTGTGAAATGCAGCGGGACAACCTGTCCCCTGAGAAATCAGATGCAAAACCCCAAGCAGAGAACTCTGATGTGTAACCCATAATGCAAGCATCCCAACAAGACAGGGAGGCAGACAAGCAAGACATAATAAAAAAGATCTGCAAGAAATTGGTTCTGGAGAAAAGCATTAGCATTCTGTGTTCCAAAGGCAGCAAAACAGGGACAACAACAAAGTACAATCCTAAAGCTCAATGTGAGGGTTCCAGAAATGGAGTGGAAATGGGGAAACTGCTCAGATCCGTAATGTCCCACCACTACCATAGACTCCACAGGGAGAGCAAAACCCTCTTAAACCTCTTGGAGGAGAATCACCAACTTTGAAGTAAAAAAAGAAATAGCACCAGGATGGCAAGCGGGGCTGCCCATCCGGTGAATGGAAGCCTACCCATGACTAAATGAAGGACACCCTTATATTTTAATTCCACTTGGCCCTCTGTAACAACTGGTAACACTTCTAAAAGAAATAGGAGGACAAATTTCAATACTAACACAAAAGGACACGAGAAGCTGGACATCAACCCAGACAGCAGAGAACTAAAGTTACCAGAGTAAACAGAGCAAGTGTTATATGCCAAGACACAGAAGTTAATTTATGGCTTCCGGTTGAGAAGTGCATGTCATCTGCTCTCTTTGTGATGAAGAATGCGGTATTATGGGTTTGGGTGTCTGGACTGGACAAAGCTGGCACTAGCCAGATGGCAGAGTGGATTTTTCAGCACAAGTATGAATCCCCAGCTCTGGTGCAAATTAGGAGACCACAGAGTGTCTACTCCACTCAGCTCCTGCAATCCCAGCTCATGGCTGGCCCAGCCTCGATCCATGACAGTCCTGCAGTATCTGATCTCTGCTGCAACATGAAATGGAATTTCTGATTTAATAGCGGGCATGGTAAAGTGGCAAATTATCTCCAGAACCCACTCACTACACAATTCACCCCCTGGCCAGTCTAACAGCCAGACAGGAAATGGTGTCTGACGATTGATTATCAGCGCCTAAGTAGTAGCCCAGCTCTGCTAACTGCTATAGTACCCAATCTTGTAACTTTAATAGCCCCACTACAAACAGCTGCACACCTATGGATGGCAGAGCTAACGTTCTTTATGGTTCCCTCGCAGGAGGAGGATAAAGAGGATTTTACTTTTACTCGGGAAGCTATACAATATACTTTTAACAGACTCTCACAAGAATAAAAACATTCACCTACAACTGCTCCTGCTGCACGTGCTGAACTATTACGGACAGTCTGTGTTCCTCAGGATATGAAACTGTACCAATATATAGACTATATTCTAAGAGGAGGGACCTCCCCTGACACACAGGAGAAGCAGCAGCAGTGTGGCAAGCACGACATATAGCAGAAACTTAGATTTCACCTGAAAAATATTAAGGACGATCTTTAGCACCTGGTGTCTTGCAGGTGGCGTAGCAATTCCACCAGACACACTGAATACAATGGAAGATGTCGCAGCCTAGGAAAGAATTACTTATGGGAACTTTAGGATCCTGGACAAGATTTTGTACCATTTCTCACCACCATACTCACTTTTAAAAAAGAGGATAACTGGAAATGGAAGACAGAACATGAAGAGGCAGTCAAAACCCTAATACAGGAATTAAAGATATATTAATCATGGGGGGAAATACAACCCTGTGTCCCTACAACAGCAGAATGGGACTTGGCAGAGCATGGTACTTATTGCAATCTACTTCAAACCATTTTTAGCCAAACAGGTTAAAAATTATTGCATTTGAAGAGATACAGCAAAGATGTTCTGAGTGGGAAAAAGTCCTTTACCCAAGTAGTTAAACAATTTAAGCCACTCATCTGGATAAACACTGCTGTGACTTGTGCTGTTCTAGCTTTCCAGGAATGATGCTGGGAATGATACCAGCACAACTCCACTGTAGATCAGGTTAACCATCCGAGGATTATTTATGCTTCCTTCAGAAGCAACCATCATCCATACAAAACAACTTTGGTTCATACATCGACAAGCCAAATTTAGAGGGTGGAGACCCTCATTTACTGTATTTGTGGTAATCGATCCAATAACTGTTGTACATTGTATACCATACATGTCTCTCAGTTATGGGTGCAATCTACCATAACAGCAGCTATCTAGTGTGGTGATGAGGGTGCCTTGCTCACGGAGATCCAAAAGGTAATTTGGGATAATGTGACTTAATTTGAATGGGATTTTCAATCTTGATGGCACCTAGTTATTGTCACTTATGACCCACAGTAAAGGCACAGCTTTTGTTTTGACAATACCCAATGCTTCATTATACACCATATATCAAATCATATTTCTTGGATTAAGTCACTGTCCTTTACCTTTAGACCATAGTGTATGGGCACAAGAACATGGTAACAAATGGCAGACCACTGATCTTGATGTGTATGCTGTGCAGGGATTTATCTGTGAAAGTGATACCATTAAGCCCCAAGACATTTGTTTTGACAACAAACAAAATGCTTGTCGTTTTCAAATACTTCCAGATGAAACCCCTGAAACTGTACTTATACAAGCACATCCATTTCCAACGTGTATGAGAGCCCTTTGTGAGTCTATAGTTATAGAGAACAATATTGTAGAGACACACAGTCACTCAGATGTCTGTATTTTAATTCTACCAAAGTTACGGGACGTGGCTTTAACTATTCAGCTCCTGTCAGGTCCCACAAACTGCTACACTCTAACTATACATGGAGATGTTTCAGACCCACCTGGGTATGTTCTTATGTGACTTGGTCTAGGTGATCCTGCTGTGGTGGGGGGATTGGACTGGATGATCTTTCGAGGTCCCTTCCAATCCCTA
>JAOXOE010027750.1:0-17621 GCA_028565055.1 Phoeniculus purpureus | reverse complement strand
ACCCCTGGGATCAGTGAGTCCAACCATCTACCCTACATTACAAGTTCATCCCTAAACCACATCCTTCCTCATCCAAATGACCTTTAAACACATCCAGGGATGGTGACTCAAACACCTCCCTGGGAAGCCCATTCCAGTGCCTGACCACCCTTTCTGTGAAAAAGTTTTTCCTAATATCAAGTCTAAACCTACCCTGTTGTAGCTTGAACCCACTCCCTCTTGTTCTATCACTAATTGCTTGTGAGAAGAGACCAGCTCCAACCTCTCCACAAGGTCCTTTCAGGTAGTTGTAGAGAGTATAAGTATTATATATTTTATATATAGAATATATAAGTATTATATTAAGTATATAAGCAACAAATACATGAATGATTACAATAAAATAGTCTCTTTGACATTTTCTTCATCTTTTACAAGCAGCAGTTTTGTCCTTTACTAAAACCACTCGTTTTCACCCTTGAATTGTGGTTTCCTGCATTATTTTTTTTTAACAAAATCAAAAGTACAAAAATGAAGATGAATAAAAGACTCATAAAGAGCTCATCCGTGTTTGTATCCATTGCCATAAAAATCATCGCCTGGTTTCGGCTTGCGACAGGCTACATGATATTTAGGTTTAACCAGTGAAGTCACAGATGAGCTTGCGGAATGCAGCGATCATTCTAAACACAGCATTTACTCTGGCAAAGGCAGCTCTGGCTCACTCAGCAGACTGTGCCTGTTACCAAGGAGACTTAGCAACAGGTACAGCTCTGAACTCTTGCTTTGCCTCTAGAAATTTACACGGCTTTTTCTTTATATCTACAGAATTTGAAAATGGTTAGTGCTGTTTATTTATTTATTTTAACAACAGACTAGGCGGCTTTGTGGTGTCTTTAGGGGTATTTTATGGCCTCATGTAGGGAATAAGAGCTTACCTTCCCTTTTCCTACGAGTGAATTTCCATGGAAACTGAGCACGTGTTCTGCTGCTGGCTGCCTTTCTTTGTCTACCTGACGCAGCACATTGATTAGATCGTGTGCCCTCATGGAATCACTAGGGATCAGAAGGGACCCCGAAAGATCACCTAGTCTGATCCCTCTGCCACAGCAGGGTCACCTAGATCAAGTCGCACGGGATAGTTAACTAATTCACTCCGAGTGTTCTTTTTTTAGTGCCAGCTGTTCCCACAATGTAACTTCCCAAATCCCATTCCCAAAGCCACCGTTCCTCCAAACTGTGACGGGCTGTAGCAGCTTTCCTAGAAGAGTTCCCTTTTAGCATGCACAGGTTGTGCTAGGGAAGGGGTAGCGGGTGCTGATGACTCACTGCAGAGCGCATTTCGTTGTATCCACCCGGACCAGGAAGCACAAGATTAGCTTGGGAATGGGACCTGTGTTATGAGATGGCTCTTATCACAAGTCTATTCTTAACACCCTAAGAGCTAAACTTATTACTGGTAGCCTTTTATTTTCTTTGCTAGTGAAACCAGCACCCTTCCTTCGGAAAAAGTAAACTGATGATATTCCCAGACAGTGGATTTTAAAGTTGGTACCTCCAACACAATGTACTTTTCCCTCCTAGTCCATCTCAGCACAGGCAGGATTTTAAACTGCCCTGGAGCAGGGGAATACTTGGTGAGGAGGACTGAGGAAGTTACAACAGCTTCTTCTTTTCCATTACTTTAGATTGAAATATGATAAAGCATCACTTGCAAGTCTTAAGTGACCATAGACCAGAGTCAAAAGTGAGCAGAAATATGTATATGAGAAAGCAGGAAGGCAGAGCTCTTATAAGTGACACATTTATGGGCCTTTGACAGTGATAATAAAAACTGGAAGACATTCAAGTGCTGCTTCATTTGACCTGCAAGGGCACCTACCACAGGGACAGGGAAGAAAATAAGGATGCCCTCTTCTGAATGCAAATGAAACCAGATTCAGATGCATAAGAACTAATATGAAACGGTTTTCACTTAACTCGGCATTGATATCCTGGTTAGATGTCCCAGAGTCTTCAAACATATCAAACCAAAGGACGTCTTTATACTACAGAAAAATTACATGTTTTATTAACAAGCAACAACACGAACAGTTAGGAAAGAAAAGGGGAATTAAAAACCTGTAAGCCACGAGTGAACAGATCGACACCATCCCCTGGTAGCGTGCAGTGAACCAGTGGTTGCCTAGAATAGCATGAAACCTAACAAAGGACTTTCACCTCTCCTGCCCCTGGCAGGTACCTGCAAAACCAAGGAGAAAATCAAAAAAACAGAGAAAAGGCTCCCCACAAACACAGCTCTTGCAAGTGACAAGCAGCAACCAACCGCATGGGAACAGAGATGGAAGAAAATATAACAAAGACACAATAAGGGCAGGAGTTGTAGTGGGTAGGGGAAAATGAAGGAGAAAACTAAACGATGGTGTGGGTATAAAATGACACTGAGACTGAGTCAGGAATGAGGGGAAGATGAAGGAAAAAAAGCTCTGAAGTTACTCAGACTAAATGCAGGCATGTTCTTCAATCACTTAGAGATTCACTCTCCTATGGGTCAGATAACATGGACTGGTGTTTCTCTGTGTTGTTAAAGGCTCAGGATTGTTTTAACGGAGAGCTTATGGTTGTTCTGCACATTGGTAGAGGTGTGTGGTGACACAACTACCTTGTGACCTTACATACCTCACAACCCTTGCTCTGGAGCATCCTGACTCGTACGTGCATTCTCCGCACACGTCATGACCCCGCTCACAAAAGCGGCTGTGCTTAGCTGCTTCTCACTTCTTGCACAGCTCTACTGCCTCTTGCTATTGGCTGTGCTGCCAAAGAGTGGCTCGTAGAAAGCGAACTCAGGGTCTTTCATGTCCTACTATAGATGACAAAAGACACTTGGGAGCATATAGTTCTCTTCTTAGGTCTTAAACCTGCACCTTCCAGTTTGGATACTGCTTACTGCATCTGAGATGTTTGGCAGGAAGCATGAAATTCAAGATAAGAAAAGCTGCATTAGAAGCCCTGGAATGTGAGCTACAGCATGAAGTCTCTCAGCAGACAGCTTCATCATTCAGGACAGTAGCTGTGCCTGCATGAAGCCTGGCACCCCTAATGCTGTGGAAACAGCTGGGAGTTACAAATCTGCTGCTAGACTGTCATGGAGAAGGCAGAGGATGCTGTTTCACAGGTTATCTATTCTTTCATGCTGCTCATTACTAGAATCCATGCTGCTTTCAGACGGTTTGCTTCGCAGGCCTTTTACTACTGTGTAAGGGATGCACATCCCCAAGTGCCTCATGCTCCAGCAATATGAAGTTATAACTGTATTAATTCATATATGAATGGGAAACTCACATCCTACAGATCACTGCCAATCACAGAGCATCAAATGGCCAGAAAATGATGTCTGAACGTCCAGAATCCAGATGCCTGTTCACAGGGACAGTATTTCTTACTAGTAGTCAAGAAGCAGCAAGGAGAAGTGCTGCTCCATGACTGGTGGGAGCAGAGATCAAAGAACAGACTCACAATGCCTGAGCAAGGAGAACAAGTCTGGAATGGTAAACAAGAGGATCCTAGAGCCCAGCCATCATGCAGCAAGTCCACAGTGATGAAGCAGGTCTGCAAATCAATTCAGTGCATCAGGAACAGAGCGATGGAGCTGAGAACATCCACGGGTAAGACTGCAATATAGCTTTAAAGCACCTCCTGAGAAGATGAGACATAACGTGAAAGCAGGAAGGCTTAGACTGAGCTCCCACTCTAACGCTTCTTGGCAGAGCGTTCTCAAATAGCTCGAGGTTGGATACTGGCACTGGCACCTAGGTGTGTGCTGAATCCAGGCAGCCAAACCCCAGGGGGAGGCGGTTATTCTAAACGCTCTGGCACTAGCGACAGTCGGTGACGAAGCAAGTCTCCCGAGTTTACTTTGAGGATGATGAAAAAGGACAGCCAGATACTTGGTGATTATCATCTCAAAGACTTCTTGCATTGTCTATACAGACTTGCTTTTGAGTAAAAGCTTTCTGCCTGCTCTCCAGATTCAGACTTTGCAGTTTTGGAAATTTGATCCAACACGATGTTCTGGCTCCTACACATCAGCCTGTACCTGCCTTGGGAACAGTCTCCGCAAATTCAAACAGTAAATCTTCCTGCAGGAAAGCTCCAAGTCCAGACCTGGTTGTGGGATACATCAGTTTGAGCACAGTCACTCCACGACTGTAATAATTTGTGCAGTGATACATGAATCCATGGAAAGGAAGTCTTACATTAAACAGAGGAAAAGCATGCAAACACTGAGGTCCCTACAAACCTGTGAGGTCTGCTGCCATAATACCTAGAGAGCTGGGTTCCCAATGAGCAACAACCTCTTGCTCAGGATTCTTCTGAAAAGGAGCTGTTGAATTAATCACTGGGTGAAGTCCAGGTATACGTTAAAATCCATCAAGCTTATAATCTGCACGCGCAGAAGCTTGGATAAGTACACCCGCTGTAATGTGTAGGCAATGCTGTAATGGAGAATGAAAATGACAGAAGAACAGAAATCTTAAATAGAAAGCCTGCAGAGTCACAGCGCTTGGCATGCTTTCATTACAAAACAGCACTCATTCTTTCTGATAACAAGAAATCTATAGTAAGGACCTCTGGGCTATCAAAATACTTGAGCTCCTGGTTAGTAAGGATAAAAGAAAATTAAAAGTCAGAAAAGCAATATAAAGAATATTTGGTGGGATGTGGCGTCTCAGAAGCGTAAAACTGATGAAGTTATGCTTCTGGAAAACAAGCCAAACCAAACAAAACCGAACAGAAACCACCCCCCCCAAACCCCACAACTGCAAACAGAAGTGAGTCACAATGGATTGCCCCAGGGCTCCGTGGGGTTGTGACTCCAAACAAGCAATGTTACCAGAAACAGGCAACGTATTCCTCAGATGTGGCACGCTGTAGAGAGACGACTTTGCCACTTTGCTCAAGGGAGTCACTTCTGACTACAGGCACAGACACCAGACCTGAGTAGACACCTACGGACTTTCCATCTCCTGATGGAAAACACCGGACGATACAGATGTCATAAACTGTGTGTGCCTACGCTCGGGCTCTCTGAAAACAACTGAATACTCACTATTTTGATAAAAACTAAAATTTATTCCATATAATCTATAAGTTGATGGTTTGTTCTTAATATTGCACCTTGGCAGGAAACGCATGGCACCAGAGTTTGTGCCAGGCAGCATAAACAGCTCTCGCACCAAGTGCGGTGCAGCACTGCTTTGTACAGGCAGTCAGGCACAACATAAAGCAGTTTTCTTCTAAACCCTGATAACATAAATCATCATTAACCAGCCCCCACCAGGCTACACATCCCACTGGTTTCCACTAACGATTAACCTTCAAAACACCAGAGTCACTTCTGTAATAATCTAACAATAATTGCCTTTCAAGTTACTCTAGAAAACCTCTTGTGTACGGTGGTAACAGAGAATCCCCAGACTTTGTGTCTGGGCAACCATCAGTCTCTTTCAAGCAGAGAAGTGTCAGTGGAAACAGCAATGCAGGCTTCAAGTAAATACGCTTTTCTGAGCGACTGATACTGACCACATCACCCATTTGCACATCCTAGCTCCTGCGGCTCTTCGTAAGTTTCACTTGCCGGTGAACTGAACCATGCAAAGGGTCTGATCTACCACCCAGCATTTCACATGGGAGCACAAACTCTTAAGCTTAAACAGAGAGGAGTCCAATTCTTCTACATCTGGGTTTTTTCCTCTTGGAATTCAGGTGTAGGCAGAACTCAGTTCCAGAGCCTGGAGTTTGTTTCATGCCTATTTTTGTAGCATTTCTGCTCGTCCTGCAGAATTGGATAAATGAGGGGTGGTGGAGCTGCTGATGGGAATATGATTATGCAGAACTAAATTGTCAGTCTCATTAATTATTCTGATTAAACACACAGAGCCAGCAAAGGTAGGTTTGTGCCCCCTACAATGAATTGTGTACAGCCAATCTGCAGACATTTACATTTTTATCCTTTAATAAATAGATCTTAAAATGTAAATAATAATCACTCGCAGAATCAGAGCTGGAGTTCAGCTCCAAGGGGGCTGCAGGCAGAAACCTCTCCCATCGGTTTGCTGATATTTGCATCATTTTCTGCCTTAGCTTAGCAAGCAAACCAGCCACTCTGACGGGTATGTGGAGCTCTGCACACTGCCCTGATTGCTTCATTTGTTCTCCATTATGGAAATATGCAAATCGTCTCTTCTTGCCATTGTGAACAATTAGCTTACAAGGGGAGATAAAAACCCATTTTGTCTCCTGCTCACTCATAATTACTCTGGGTTGTTAAAGGGAACGCGTGAGGGGAGGAGTCTGACATTCAGCTCTAATAAAAATAGCTATTACACAAACAAGATGCAGGCTCCCAGCTATGCTTTCTTCTGAAGACACCGACCCATTAGTCGTCGTTTAATTGCAGATCTTGCACTGTGGGCATCCACTCAGAAGACACATAGTGGACAGAGAGCCCATGAGATAGTAACAACGAGGTGACAGTAGGATGAGGCAGCAGTAGTGATTACAACCGTGGGGACTGTCACTCTGTCAGGTATCCAAATATAGAAGGTTCTTCTTTTTCTTTTTTTAGCTGAGAAACTGACTGATTCACACAGGAACCAAGTTAGGCACCTGACGGACTCTCTCATTACTGTTGCTATCTGCCAGCGCCTGCCCCAGTAAGGAAAAGCAGTGTGAAGAGCCAGAGAAACCGCTCGAGGTTTTGCTAACAAAAGCTGCTAAAATCTTTCCCCAAGAAACAATCTCCTCTTTGTCTGAGCTGAAAGTGCTGCATGTGCTCACCCGTGAACGTCAAGAGAAAGTCCCGGAAGAGAAAGAAGAAACAAGCACCCCAGGAGAGAAATAAGAGAACTGGCATGTTCTCTCACTTGGAAGAAATCGAAGAACTGGATTTGAAACTGCAGAAATCTTGACTGAGACTATGGAAGCAAGAAGAAAACCAAAGTAGAGCTGTCCAGGCTCGCAAGTTAGCTTGGAGACCCTTCAGACCACAGAACTCACAGCGGTACACTGGTATTTAACGGTGAGGTGGACAAACACCCCTTGTCACTAAGGGAAATCGCAGCTCAAGTTTAAGTTCCCTTTTTCACTGCTTTGACAAATATTTTCCCAGAAAAGCGCCTCTCAATTCCACGTTGTTGCTGAGCTTGAGCATTCTGGGGAATGTTTTCATGCGGTCTCTGCAGTTCTTCTGATCATGAATCCATACTGTAGAATAAAACTAAATCCCTCCAAGTTTATGGATGCAGGTTTCCTTCAGCAGAGTCCTTTCTGTCCAGCTCCCCACTTTATAAGGACTTCTCATGTCTAGTTACTTGATGCCCTTTTGAAGGCTGTTTGGAAACCCAGCGCAGAGGACTCTCCAGAGACCCTGGCACTCCTAACACAGGGTAAGATGTGTCTTTAACTCTGTCCATCTTCCCCTGGGAGAAATCGTCTACCTGATTACTACAAAAAATGCCTGAGGACTTTTTCAGTATCCACTGGTGGTTCTGAAGGTAACTGGAATCCAAATACAGACACTGGCCAGAAAGGATTTAAAGAAGTTTATTTCTAGTGTCGCTGCCTGCACTCTGACGGCTGACTTGAGCCCTTTGCTAGCCTGTGGTGAGAAGTGATTATCACCAACAGATAAATCCCACAAGAATTATGCTCATCTTCTTGCCATGGACAATGACATGAACGTAGTTTTATCATAGCAATGAATTAGAGGTTATGAGGGAAGGCTCTCTCCCAAATCCCACTTCTCTGTCTGCCCAGTGCTGCCTCCTCTTAATCAACACTTACTAGACACAAACTCAAAAAGTGGAAGTCTTAGAGCTCACTGCTTATAGCAGTAATTGCACTGTTTTCAGTGCATGCTTTTCCTTCAGGTAGTGAGGCCATACAAAAAATCTACACAAAACAGCATATTACAGAACCACAGCATCACAGAACATTAGGGATTGGAAGGGACCTCCAAAGATCTAGTCCATTCCCTCACCACAGCAGCATCACCTAGATCCAGTCGCACAGGAACATATCCAGGCAGGTTTTAAACGTCTCCAGAGAAGGAGACTCTACAACCCTCCTGGGCAGCCCCTTCCAGTGCTCTGTCACACTCACTGTGAAGAAGTTCCTTCTCATATTTATGTGGAACCTCCTATGTTCCAGCTTACACCCATTGCCCCTTGTCCTACCATCAGATGACACTGAGCAGAGCCTGGCTCCATCCTCCTGACACCCACTCTTTACATATTTATAGACATTAATGAGGTCACCCCTCAGTGTCTGTTTCTCCAAGCTCAAGAGACCCAGCTCCCTCAGCCTTTCCTCACGGGGGAGATGTACTACTCCATCACCTTTGCTGCTCTGCAGCAAACTCTCTCCAGTTGTGCCCTTCTTGAACTGAGGGGCCCAGAACTGAACACAATATTCCAGATGTGATCTCACCAGGGCAGAGTAGAACAGAAGGAGGACCTCTCTCCATCTGCTAACCACTGCCATTCTGATCCACCCCAGGATGCCCTTGGCCTTCTTGGTCACAAGGGCACACTGCCGACTCATCGTCTGCACTGCTCTCCAACAGGTCAGTTCCCAACCTATTCTGGTACCTGGGGTTGTTCTTGCCAAAACGCAAGACTCCACATTGAAATGCTTTCAGCATTACTGTGCCTTTACCGGGCCAGAATGGAAATGCAGGAGCTACCAGTGCAGAAGCAATGATTTCCACGTATCTGATTCTCTCTGGGAGCTCGATGTAACTTCTTTGGAATCAGACATCAAGGCCCATTACACCAAGTAAGGATCCATGCAACTTGCAGGATGGGAGAACAAACTAGTTAAGGTTCCCAATGTCAAGTGTAGTAAGTCTACCCTTCTTCACTAAACCTTGGCAATTGTGAAGTTCAGAGATTGTGGAGGAGCAACACATTTTAACCCTTTGTGTTTATCATCTGGCAAGCCAGCGCTAACATTTATTTTACATGCCTTCACTTTCATGCTTCGTATCCATTAAAAATTAATATACAGCAGCATGTGATGTCTTTCCCTCCTATATCATTTATAGTTTGTTGCTTTCCATTTCAAAGCATACATTATTGAATAGATGAAATGATAAATTTTTGATGCATTTTTGAAACAGAAGCCAGGCACAGAAGCACTGGTTAAGTAAATTGTTCCCATAAATAACCTCATAACAAGGCCAAGTATACAATAAAATGAAGCCCGCATAAATATCTCTCGATCGAGCGCCTGTGTTTCCTCCCACTGACATAAGTCTCAGGGTATGGTATTTGCAAAATCTTCGCTGCTGAGGCCAGTGAATGTTCCCCACATGGCTGTGATATTTCTTGTACAAACAGTGGATTAATGTCAACTGCTACAAGTGTGAAGTGTTCCAGGACATTTTAAAGGGCAGGACTGCTGCTGGCCTTCGTCCATGTGCTAGCTCAGTGGAAAGAGATGATGGTCTCCTGTGACACAGACCTTCTGAAAAGTTACAGGCTACTGCAGCCCCTTAGTTATGAATTTAGAGATGTCAATGTTTATGGTTCAAGAAATACCGTGTAACCCTAAGCAGGCAGGGAAGAAGTGAGGAAACGTGGAGCTGCTACACAGAACAAAATGTGTGACCATCAATGCTACTAGAGAAAGAAATTCAGCACTGAAAGTAATGGATCTTTTCAAATTCCCCATGTGCTAGAATTCGGTTCAAAAAGACAATCGGCTTTTCTTTTTCTTTTGGCTATGGTCATAAACTCATAGAATCATTACGGATTGGAAGGGACCTCAAAAGATCATCTAGTCCAATCCACCTGCCACAGCAGGATCACCTAGATCAAGTCACACAGGAACTCATCCAGGCGGGTCTTGAATATCTCCAGTGAAGGAGACTCCACAACCACCCTGGGCAGCCTGTTCCAGTGCTCCACCACCCTCACTGTGAAGAGGTTCCTTCTTAGGTTGATGTGGAACTGGTCTTCCCAGTCTTGCAGCTTGTGTATACATACAAGTCTCTGAAATGGTTGATTTGGCTCTCCAGTTTCAAAGTTTCTTGGCTCCATATAGTATCTTCCTTTGCCTTAATAGCGCCTAATTTAAAATCAAACATCTTGATTGTGAAAGGCCTTGATGCTTTCCTCACACACGAAGCTTGACTAGGAGGATGCACCTAGACCTTGCTGCTGGGGTGTCTGCATTCCTCATCATCTTTCATTTCTTTTTCAGGACTCAGCAACACAGTCTGTGCAAAAGCAGCAGCTCTACGATGGTTTCACATGTTGTAATTCACAGCACCCACCCCATTTGTTGATCCTTCTTACTCTACACATCTTCTTTTCCCCCTAATTATTAATTCTCCCGTGAAGGGAAAAGCATGAAAAAAATACTAAAAGGAAATAACTGGTGATGAACTCTATGAGATTTGATTTGAACCATTTTTTTAATGACCTTTAAGCACTTGTTGCCCATTCTGAATGTACATCTGGCTGCTCTGATACTTAAAACGTAGAGAGAGATGTTTGTTTATTGATCCCTCTCTTCTGTCATCATAATTTTCTTTACCAGACGCTTCGAATATGATTTTCAAACCTCATTCACATATTTTCTGTGTGGCTTCCCACATTTATCCCAAGTTCTGTCTCCTTTATGCTAAGGTACTCTGGTTTTTGTGTTCTATTTTAGCATCAGCACCTAAAATACAGAATGTTGACAGTTCTTAGAACCATAATTCGAAATTACTTGATTTCCCTGAGAATCATTAACTTTTTCCTCAATTACGGATTCTCATTTATTACAGGTACCATCACAGGACACCCAGTAGGCAAAGAAGCCTAAAAGAGATCAACAGGCATAATCACTCTGATGCAATGAATCTCAGCAATCAAACTACCTACGATTACACAAACAATCACACTTGGAGCAAGAAATAAATTCAAGACCTTTCCTCGGAGCTATTTTCCTCATAAAACAGAATGACAAAATCAAAGTTGGAAAGGACCTCTAGGATCATCAAGTTCAACCTTCAAGTCCAACACCTCCCGAACCTCTAGACCACATCCCAAAGTGCCACATCTACTTGGCTTTTTTGAACACCTGCAGGGATGGTGACTTCATCACTTCCCTGGGTAGTCTGTTCCAATGTCCAACCACCCTTTCACTAAAGGAATTTTTCCCAATTCCCAGCCTGAACTTCTCCAGCACAAATTCTGGTCATTTTATCTTGAGAGCACTATATTTGAAGGGGTTTTTTTCCCCTCTTTTAATATGGTGTTTAAGAGTTTTAGTCCCTCTGCTTACTCTGTGTTTTCCTGAAGGAGTTCCAAATCACCTGAAATACCCATCCGTGGCAGGAAAACACGTCCTCTCCCTGCCTTGAGCTAACTCTTTTGTGGAACAGTTTAATTTTCTTGTAAATGCGTGGAGAGGTGATTTGCATCTTAGCCACACGTACAGCCACGGTGAAAGCAAAAGCCATGGATAATGCCATAAAACGAACACAATTGATTTCTAGGGAAAATTAGTTCAAATGAACTTATGTGCTTTCTGGAGTTCTATTAATTCTGATTTTACAGTTTTGCTTTTATTACATGCTATCCAGAGGAACATTTTGCCCTGAAAGTAGCTCTAATTGTACAAAAAAGACCTGAGTGGAAAGGAGCAATGTGCTTTAGCTTTGAGAGTACAAAAAATTGAAGGAGAAATATTTCTAATAGGTACCAGAAATTGAGCAAATGAAGGTAGGGTCAGGCTGCCAAATATGACTCTAATTTTAGAGCCTAGGAGAAGCTCATATGAGTTCTTCTAGGCATGTATTTCAGGAAGGCTCACCATATGGGTGCTATACTTCATGGACATAAAATGAGAGCCTGATAGCAAATGTTGAATTTAGATGCCAGATTCTTAGACACTAAAACCTAGGCTCCAGAAATCCAAGGAATATATTAACAAACAGGAGAGCACAATAAATTGCATATTAAAGTAACTTAACACTAATTAGTAAGTGCTAATGAGACTAGTCAAGGTTAAACTTCTTTGACCAGTAGAATGTAAAAGTCCAGCAAAGCAGATATTTAAAAAGACACCCAGTTTCAAAATACACATGCCCAAGTGCAAGTTGTAGTAACTTACTTGGAAGATGAGGGGGTTTCCAGGAGAGCATTATTCAGAGCTGCAGTCATGCAGTGAAGGGAAGACCCAACCTTCCCTTGCTATGGCTAAGTAACCGTGGAGAGAAAAAGTTCCCCATCTGGAACCAACTTGCTGGACTACCATCCTACCTCACCTGTGGCCAAGGTGATCCATTGAGTCTCTTTGTGACGCTGACGGGTAGCTGCTGGCCTTTGGGGTGAGACAGCAGTTCTACACTTGTGTGGCTTCACAGCAAAGCTAGTGAGTGAATTAGCAGTGCTGTTTCACCGGGCTGACGACAGTCCTCAACCAAAGGATGACTGTTTTGGAGCTAATGGCAGGAGAGACCTCCACATGACGTCACATCCGCGTGTCAGACTGTTAAAATAGTCTACGTTAAACCAAAGAAATACTAAAGATAGGAATTGTTCTCTTTTAAATAGCAAAGTGGAGCTTTCAGTCAGCACTCACTTTCGGTTTTGCTTCCAGATGAGCTGAAATCTACGCTGTGAAACATTTCCATTTTACACAAAGCCGATTTTTAATCAGCTTTGAGCAAAGTCCTTGCGGTCCCAACTGCCTTCAGCAAGTGCTGCAACAGCCAACACGTCTGAAATCATTTCAAGAGACTAAAAGAAAACTGAAAGACAGAGCACCGTAGCTCCACAGTCTATAGAGGTCACCTTGAAGTGGTACAGCTGATACAGTCCTGTGGACTGTAATTCCCCAGCAGCACTCCTTGCAGCAGCATGCTAAGCCACGTGGCCACCTCTGACGTGCAAGCAGGACCACCTCCCTGCTGCGGGATTTTAAATTAGTGCAAAGGCTTTTGGTCTGCCCGTGGCAGCTGAGGACACCCTGGCACCACTGAGAAGACTGGCACCAATCTATGGAAGTTCACAGTGCGAAACCTGTCAGCATCTGATTTGATCCAGAAGGTGCAGTTTAAATGTCTTCCCTAACAGGGAGCAATTGCTGAGTTCCAGGAGGGACTGAAGATGCCTGTGAGGCACGTGCAGCAGTAGCATAGGCACAGCCCAGCCTCATCAGAAGACTGTAGGAATAGTGCAGGAATGGTGATGGCTTCAATGAACTTGAGAACTCAAAAATCAAATAACCTCCAGAAAGTCAGGAAGGCAAAATACGATGCTTCTGAAAGAACTATCTTTAGCATAGAAGTGCAAATCCTTTTAACAGACATGCAGGTTCCATGTGCTGAACACGTTGTCTTAGTTAGCATTTTAATTTCTTTTTCTTTATCCAGTCTACTTCATGATTTTGTAGTCTTACTGTAAGTAGTAATAAACACTTGACCGAATCCCCAACTCTATAACAACAAAAAAAAGACTATTGTGGAAAGGTTTTCCCCTTCTATGTCTGTTGCAAGGTAAAACTACTTTTTAAAAACCTTGTTTTATTTACGTCAAATGACAAAGAAATAGCTAAACAAGTTTTGGACACAGAAGCCAAACAGACACATACTAGTGGAGTACAAAGAGAGGACTACTTTTCTTTGGAGATGCAGAACAGGTCACAACACACATTACAGCTGCCAGTTTGAGCAGAGCTGGAGATCTGCTGGTGGCAGTCGGAGTTCCTCCTTTGTAACACATCAGTGGCATGGGAAATCTCCTCAAGTAGATGCTAAAGGACTGAGGTAACCTGAAGGAAGATTCTGAACAAACAGGTCTGGAGTACAAACACTTCTATCACTGGTCATGCACAGGCATACAAGCCAGCTTCTCTTTGCACAAGTGTGCAGGTAGAGACCGTGCTACCGACTGGACTCTCTTTTGTAGGATGGATGGGTAGAGCTTGCTGCAAAGACACGAAATAAAAGTTCAGAGGGATTATAGAGGAAAAGTTAATAAAAAATAATTACTGGTGTCCAGGGTATCTGAAACGTCAATAGAACAGGATGATGTCATTGAAAGTGCCGTGTCTTGTATTCTGCCAGAGCAGCCTAGGACACTCTCTACACTTCTCCTTGTCCCTGCCTTATTTGAAAAACAGACCCCAACATCTCTTTGGTTGGGTCATCCGTTTGCTGTCTACCATTTGTCAAACAAAAGTTCCTTCCTGTAAGAAAGATTGTGTGCCAGATAAGAGTACGACGTCGTCGAATACTGAAATCTTATGCAAAGTGGCATTTCTATCCAGACCTGCATTTACCAGGGTTGTAAATTGCACCTTAACTCTTCCTAGGTCTCCATAGAAACCCGTTTTGAAAGTTTTAGCCTGAGAGTTGGTAAACCAGGGGTTTACACTCTGGACTCTAAATACCACTGCCCTGCCAAGACGCTGTCCAAGTGAAAACAGGTACAATTCTATGCCATAATGCAGTAGCGTTGCCTTACTAAAAGCAGTAAGAGTTCAGCCTCTTGAGAAATAACAGGCTTCAGGGACAGTTTGGGAGTTGCAAAAGGTGATCATGAACTCCAGGGATGTCAAGTCTGTAATTTCCAAACGACATTGCTCTCTTATTAAATTTTCTATGATGTACACATAGAGTTACATCAATACACGTGAAAGACTCTAGATCCATCTTAGAGAGGAATTGAATAAGGTTGTGGTTCTGAAGCCCACAGTAAAGTCCCAGCCCATTCTACTTAAAAAAATCTAATAAATCTGTAACTAGTGACTCCTTAAGGGGTAGTTGGACAAAGTGTCTGTGAACAATGTTCTGAAGTAAAGGAGAGCTGGGCAAGAACCAAAGACACTTGGTTCTTGGTGTAAAGACAATGCATTTACCACTGAAATTCCTCAAACTTGCTTCGTACGTCAAAGTACTTCACCTTCCTTTAGTACAGCTGAACTGGGTCTGCTTTGCCAAACACCCAAGGGACTTTAGCCCCTCAGACAGCACCTAGACAGATTCTAGTTCTAAATCTAAAATGTCAGATTATGTTCCTCAAGTCTTCACAACAGAGGAGGACTCCAAACCAAATAGGCAGCTCTGATTGTCCTAAGGTATGTCCATGAGAAGAGCTTGTCCTCAGCACAAGGTATGAATCTTGACGAAGGCCACAAATGATCAGAGGGATGAAGCACCTCTGGTACAAGGATGGGCTGAGGGAGCCAGAGTTGCTCAGCTCAGGGAAAAGAAGACTTTAGGGAGACCTAATTGCAGTCTTCCAGTACTTAAGGGAGTTTCTGTAAGGAAGAGGGGGACAGTGTTTTTAGAAAGACCTGTTGCAGTAGGACAAGGGGTCACGTCTTTAAACTAGAAGAGGGGAGATTTAGACTAGATGTACGGAAGAAATTTTTTACAAGGGTGTTAAAACTCTAGAGGAAGTTTCCCACAAAGGTGGTAGATACCCCATCCCTGGAAGCATTAAAGGTCAGGAAGAACAGAGCCTCCTCCACCTCATTTAGTTGGAGATGTCCCTGCTCCTCTCAAGAGGGGTTGGACTAGATGATCTTTGTAGGTGTCCTCCAACCCAAAGCATTCTGTGATTCCATGATGTAGTAAATACAGTACAGAAGCAATTCTGATGTAGTGCTGGCTTATACCACAGTATATTTGGTTCAGTAGCCTAAGGGGGGCCTGTTGCACCAAGGATGAGGGGACACGGAGCATCACTCTTTCAAGGAGAGAGGAGCTTTCTGCAGAGCTCTGTTTGAGCATCTCAAGGCTGTCACCTCCAGCCTTTGGTTTGTTTTTCAGTACTTGGTGTAGAAGCACATCTTGCACATTTCACAATACAGAAGCCTCAATTCCTAGCCTTTGGGTTCAGTGGAGTGTTTTGGAAGGAAGGGGTGATCTGGATCCTCTCTAGAGCAAGTCCAGAGGCTGAAGCACTGACTCTTCAGAAAACTGGGGCAGTTGGAGATTCAGCTGTGGCAGCTGCAGAGTAGAGTGATGGGGCTTGTGTGGTGTAAAGGACAGGGCAGAAGCCTTGGGAGGGAGGAAAGGAAGGAAACAATCCTTAGTGTGCAGAGACCACCAGATGGGTCTGGGAAGGCTATGGAAAATTGCTGCATTAAAATGCAGAATTAAAGGGTCTTTTCCACTTCTAGCCAGAAACATTGTGGACAGGATTGTTTTCTAATCATTTAGTTTATATTCTCCTTCCCAGCAGATCTCTCTCTTCTGTATTTAAAGATAAATGTATTTCTAGATCATTGTTTCTTTGCCCTACTGAAGCCTCTCCTCAGAGGCTGGGTGCTGCTAATGCCCTAGTGGCGCTCACAGGCGAGGAAATGTGGGAGTAGATAATTTTTTGATTCCAGTTAAGTTCTGGTCTTAATCTTAACCATGTTTTCTTGTCATACCCATGCACGTCTGCTCACAAAAATAAAGACCATTCATCTGTCCCTGTCAGAAAGGTGAGTAAAAACATCTGTAACGTTATTTCCCAGAGGAAAGAAAAACCTTGGGCAAGATCTCTGTGGCTGTGGCAGTAGCAAGGGCTCACAGAAGAACTTTGGAAGCCAAGTCAAGATAAATGTGGTCCTGCCTTCCTGCCTGCATTGTCTTTGTACACATGACAAATTACATGGATTGATGTGCAATGCAGGAAAGAGACCATTGCTGCCCCGCCAGTAAGTGGTCAGGGCTGGTACAGAGCAAGTGCTAATAAAACAAACACACCTGGGTGTCCTATGGCAGTGCCTGATGAGCTGCATTTGGGTTTTAAGTGCACTGTAAGAAAAAGTGTTGCTAGGAGCTGTAGGATGAAAATAGAGCTTCCCCCTCCGCCCCAGAGGAATAAGAAAAGTAATCAAAGGGAACAGATAAGGGTGAGAAGAAAGATTATGACAAGATACTTGCTCTCAAAGATCTCTTGTAGCTCAGACAGAATGTATTGATTTGTAACATGAATTACTGGTTTCATAATCCATATTCTGCAAGAAATCCATCTAGATGATCACAATATCCTTCCCAAGTTTGAAAAGCCATAAGTCAAGACATAGAACAGGTAACAGATACGTAAATGGGCAACGTAGCCTAAAACATTGACCTGGTGATCCTTGCCCCAAACCATTGTGTCCTGTCTGCTGAAGAATATTAAACCACCGTGATCACAGTGCCACTGGGAAATAGGTGTATGGCTTACGAAATGAGACTTGCTCCTAACACTCATTGATTTATCTGCCACAGCTGGGATTTTCTAATTATTAATAATTCTAATAACACTACTGCTTTTCTGATTACTTCTCTTGAAACCGGACTCTTGACTATTTCACTTCATACACAGTTGTTCAGTGTGGTCACCGCCACACTGTACCTCCCAGGGGCACATAAGCCAGCAGCCCTTGGGCAGATACTAACCTAAATTTTCCTGAAAAATCCAGTCTTAAAACTAGAGAGGACAGTCTTTGTCCAACCTTTGGTTGATGTAAAAGGAGCATCATGCCCTCAACCTTACGCCACTTGCCTGTCTATTCTGTGGAGCCAGGCTCTGCTCAGTGTCATCTAATGATAGGACAAGGGGCACTGGGTGTGAGCTGGAACACAGGAGGTTCCA
>JAOXOE010027749.1:0-17622 GCA_028565055.1 Phoeniculus purpureus | reverse complement strand
GAGAGCTGCTTTCATCCTAAGGCAGAGTTATCCAAAACCTGTCAACTCCTACATCAGCTGACTCCTGTACTTTGACAACAATTCATTGTCGGCAAGCTCCTTCAGGCCTACATGGCCCTTCTCAGTTAACCAATTCTCCACAGGTAATGAGTCCTGAAAGGCTTGTCAGGCACTGGAACAGCCTGCCTAGGGAGGTGGCTGCGTCACCATCCCTGGAGCTGTGTAAGAGAAGGGTAGCTGTTGTACTGGGGGTGCTGGGTTTAGTGGTGCCGTTAGGGCTAGGAAATGGTTGGACTTGGTGATCTGGAAGGTCTTTTCCAGCTCAAACTTTTCTATGATTCTATGACTGGTGAACTGAACTAACAGCAAACTCTACTTACGTCAGCTGATCTTCAGAAGCACTTACACAGGCTCACAGCTCTTTTCGACTTGTTTTTTGAAGCAAATCGTGAAGAATTCATAGAGAAGTGTCAAAAAAGCAGAACTCCTTAGTTCACATAGCAACAGCTGAATATCTTAGAAGATGGATCATCGTGAAGTACACCCTTGGAACTCTATGAAACATCTCTCCCTGTAAAGGAGTAACCAAGGGGTACATTGAGATGAGTCCTTGTCCTTCAGGCACTGACTTTCATAGCCACGTGTGCCTGATGGGTTCATGCTGCCCCCACCACACAGTAAGGACGATAGTAGAAGGCTCTGAATAGAAGTAGTTCAGAGAAGAAAGATGAAGGCAAAAGGGTTTCTCACACTAGAAAACATTTTTCCTACAGTAAGAAACACGGTATTTCAGAGACACAAGTGTTTCAGATCTATTTCTCCTTCTTGTGCTAAAGCACTGTCAGGACTATTTCATTGGGTTTTTGACTCAGCAGTTGTAAATGACAGTGTGTGTCTTCTGACAGACAAGAGAAACTCACTGCCATTTGTGATCATGTCACACAACGGGAAGGCTCACACTACACCTCGGTAGTCTGTTTTAAGTAGGCTCTGCTATTTAAACTTGGCTTCTGAGAGCCGCTGTGGCCAAAAATGCCAACAGCACCCTGGCCCGTATCCACACGGTGCAACCAGCAGGAGCAGGGAGGTGATGGTGCCCCTGTACTCGGCACTCGTGAGACCGCACCGTGAGCACTGTGCCCAGTAAGTTGCACTTCGGCATCTTCTGGTGGTTTTTTTCATTTTACTCTCTATAGGCGGGGACTGTGCTGCTGGGTCAGTTCGGTTCTGAGCCCACGGTCTGATACCTGTGGGGCGATGTGGAGGCAGTGCTGGGGCGTGGAGCTGAAGCTCCGCTGAGAGGTGTAGGGACCCAGTGTGTCTGTGGCTCGTTGGCAGAAGTGGAAGAGCAGGGAATGCCTTGGACTGGCTCTCAGTGGAATGGAGAATCAAGGAAGGCTCAAAGAGAAGGGGATAACCGTTCTTCGCTGAGTTGGTTTGCTCTTCCCCCATTTCATGTTGCGTGGAGTCCTAAATGTTCTTGTGCTGCATTTGAAAATAGCTGTGATTTGCCCTGGGTACCTGTGGTGCTGCTTCAGCTCATTTAATGAGGAATTCGCTCGTTCGTGGCTGGGAAGGCAGCAGTGCAGAGTGGGAATCGCCCAACTCAATGAAGGTCTCCTTGTATAGCCTTGGCTGCCACAGCGGTGTGTTTTAGGTGAAGGGAGGCGTGTTTTTCCCCGAAGAAGAGCGGGGAGGCGTTGTTTGGGTAGTGCTGCTTGCAAAATCGCTTTTAAAGCGTTTTTCCTGCCACATGGCTGTGAACAACTGTTCCTGACGCTGCTGTACTGAACACATCGCTGCCTGCCGAGGGGAGCGCCTCTGCGAGCGGGAGCCGTGGCTGGCAGTACAGCGCACGTTTGTTTGCAGAGGAGAGGCGCCGGATTCCATCAGGTTCCAGACCTTTACGGATGAGCCGAGACTGCTGTTTTGTTTAGAAAGCAGTCCTGTCGTGATGGGGTTTTGGTTAAGGTTTGGGTTTGTTTTTTGTCCTCTGCTTGTCAGTTACAGGGATGAAGCGTTAGTTTGGTTTCATTTAAGGCATCAGCCAGTTGTACAAAAGGGGAACCGGCTCTTTCCCTACAGCTTTTGCCTGTTGCCACTGCAAGTGGCGACTGGCCAACGTGTTTTCTTTGGTGGGGAGCTTGGTGGTTATTGTTTGGGAGGTGTTGCTGGGCTGACCTTCCTTCCCTTGCAGCTGGAGTGGTGGGAGGGAAGGGTGAAAGTGCTAAGGCAGAAGTTTGTGGCAGTTGTGGTCGCAGAGAGAGACCTCAGCGTTGTGTGTCACTGTCAAGGCTTTCACACCGCTGGCCACCAGGCGCCAGACCAGTTGTTACTCCCGAAAGAGCGCGGGGACTTCAGACCGGTCTTTTTCGTAGTCGTAAAAACACGTGCTCTCCTTAAGTACAGTCACAAAGAAGAGTTTTGTGATGGAATGTTCTGTGCCAATGTCTCCTCTGTATTGATACGTAACTAGGGACAGCAGATTTTCAGTTCTCCTCCCCATTTTAACAGCGTTTGCTTATGGCAAGTAGATCAAAGGGTGTGCCCTTGGCTGCTCCACAGTGTACTGAGAAGGTATTGCCGATGCTAATAACATGCTTGGTTTTAATGCTGGTAGCTTTCAGTTGTGGTTCATAGAACCTCTTAGATCGTGAAGGCAGAAGCAGAGTGGGATGTCAGCTCTTGCTGCTGTAGGTCTGCAAAAAGCTGCTTGACTGAAGTAGCCGGCAGGTGTAGAGATCGGCCGAGGTACTGAGCTGTGAAAAGGTGGAGCTGCTGTCGGGAGGAAGAACTTAATATGGAGACACTGCTTGTAATTTCATTTTTTCTATAATAAAGTCTAATGATTGTTGTTTCCCTCCTGCATAATTTGCTCCAGGTTTGAAGAGCTTTTTCCCACCTGTCAGGCGTATCCAAAGTTTTATTTTAAGGTTTGGGATCAACTTGTACAGCTGTTGTTTCAAAAAGCTTGTTCAAAGGTGGCCCTGCTGTGCTCCCCACTCCAGTTTTTTTCAAAGAGATTCCCTTTTAACCATGTTCACGAGCATTCCGCTGCCACCCTGAGAGCATCTTGTTCTTAGGCAGCTCTTTCTGTCCTGCCGGTTTTGTAGCTGCCCAGGACGTATCTTTTAAAATGTGTATTTCAGAATTACTAATTCTGTCAGCGTCAATACATTTTTAGTTTCTAAAACAGGAGAGCAGAACTTAATTTTCAGAAAGCAAAATGTTTCTGCTAATTGTTTTTATGTTAGTAAGGTCATATTTCTCCCAGCTGAGGAAGGTTGTTTTGGAAATGCCATTGGGGAACATGAGAGGTGGGCTGTTAAGGAAAAGGATTGAGGCAAAATGAATGTCTTTTCTGTTCCTCTGTCTGCTTTGTCCTACAGCACGTCTGTGGTAGAGAAGAGAAAGGGACAGGCTTTGCCATATCAGTAGTTTAATCCCTTCAGCAGTGGGGTTGCCCAAGCTATTGAGTTCTTTCTGCTGCTGGGCAGAGGAATAGTGAGTACCCTACTGGGGTGAAGAAGCAGAGCTTTGTCACCACAATTTCAGTCACACAAGTTGGTTTCCCTAATGCTTAACGGTTCCAGAGGTTTAAATTTACTCTCGTTGGCCCTACACATTGGCTGTTTAGCAAACGGTTCGGATCTGCTGCGTCCTTGGCTTTCTTAGCTTCAGGCAGATCTCTTGTATTCCTCGGCAGCTCCTTTATTTGCGTCGCTAAAAAAGTCAGTGCGACGTGATCTAATGTCTGTTAATATATTTAAAAATCTTTGCTTTGTTCACCCCATGATCCATTTTTTCCGTTTCTATGCTGTTAATGTACTGTGCAGCCCACTCATTTAAATTCTCACTAAGCTAAAGTTCGGGTACTCCTCATGTCAGTGTAAAGATTGTGTTCTGAAATCTGCTCGGCGAGACTTCTTGCGTGTAAAATCAGTCAGTATCTCTCTGTGAATGAGGGACAAAAGAAGTTACACTCCTGGGTGTGATATGTTTTTCGGGAGATATTATTCCTTCAGTGACTCGATTCCAAGTGTATTCCTCTAAGTAGCACCTTCCAAATCATCGGAGTTTAACGTTTCAGTGAGTTCAAGTTAACACGGGCAGGAGTGCTCCCAAGTTGGAGGTTTACTAACGGGGAGTTCATGGGTTTGTGGGAGATGGGGTATTTTCTGTTTCATGGAAGGCAGTGTTTTTGTCTGAGTGGAGCCTTACCGGCAATGGCTGACCCAGGGAACCCACAGAACAGGGGCCCTGGGGAGGCTGAGGGACAGTCGTGTGGTTTTGACTCAGCCTGGTTTTTAATCCTTGCTCAGCTGGGAGTGCAGCACTAAGTGCCTCTGTCGCAGTCTCCACATGAGCTCTGGATAGTCGTTTGGCACTCTGACCTTTGAAGACACCCTTTAGAAGCTGCAGGGACACTAGAATTGCTTGCTTTTTCAAGTTACGGCATGTGAGCCAGCAGATCAAACAGTCTTAGGTGTCTGCACGTGTAGTGCTGAATTCTGGCACTGGCTCGGTTTCCTTGATCTTGAATTCCGTGTCAGGAATTTGCGTGGTGGGGTGTCAGACTTAGGTCCTGCCACGTGTCCCTTGTGTTCAGCGAGTCTAACTGCTGCAGGTGTTCTCCAAGGGAAGTGTATTTTAAGGAACACTCGGATGAAGTGTGATGGCGTGATGCATTTTGTAGTCTTGTTTACTGATGCGTTTGTGTGGTTGCTGACAGTGTGTTGTCAGAGTGGTTTCAGAGGTCTGAGTCTGTAAGTGGGTCCTGTCTTACAAACCCATGTGTGGTTAATGGGATCAGAATTGATCGTGGCTTCATCTGTGTGCCATCTAATTTAGTGTTGGGTGCTGCGGTGTGACAGTAGCCCTTGTTCCCTGAACAGTGGGTGGGTTTCTGTTTTGGAGAGAGATCGAGCTCCTGAAAATTGCACAACTGTGTAGGAACCTTTCCTGAACCTGGGTCGTTTAGAAAGCTGATGGAGAGGGAAGAGTTGTCACTGGGAACGGTGGTTCATGCTTAGACCTGAGAGGCTCTTTGAGTGTTTTAATGCTCTCTTGCCTTTTGGTCTTAGTCTTCCTAGAAAGAGAAGAACACTCTTTTCAGACGGCTGTTATTAGCATTACTGAACTGCTTTTTGAAGACCAGGTTTTACTGCAGGAGTTGTCAAAATTTAAATGAACTTCTGGCACGGAGCTGTTGTTCTGAAGTTGGATTGTTCCTCAGGATTCCTCCCTCACGAGTTACTTGCAGTGCTCAAAAGCCTTTTGCTGGTATTCATCTCCAGTTGCATTGTTTGTTTACTTTTTGAGGGAACGATTAGTTTCACCTCAAAATACTTAGACCTTGTAGAAACTGGCGGGTTTTTCACTGCAGCTGTGGGACGGACGTGCATTAACATGAGCAGTTACCTCAGGAAAGCGTGCCGAGGTAACTCTGAAAGAGATTTTGTTTTTCCTAGTTGTTAGGGGATGAAAAGCTGTAACTAGGCAAAACAAGCAGAAAACCACCTCTTAGTCCAGACTGCTGGAAAGCACAGGTCAGAAACGGTGCCTGTCGAGTCTGCTTGGGAGACTTGGTTCTATTTAGTGTACCTGGCTGGGGGTGTTATGTGGGTTTTAAGACTTTTCTAGGTGGGAGGACAACACAGGGACATCTTTCCTTGGCTCTGCAGTCTGCCTGACTGCAGTGGGTGGTGAGGTTCCAGGAGGTGCCGAGGGCCGCTTTGGTAGTGGGGCTCTGGAGTCACAGCGTATTTTACATCACCATCAGCTGCATCAATCGTCTTGTGACCTTTGAATTCAAATGACAGGCTTATTGTGTGCTGATGTGACGTGAAATAGGATTAATACAGGACTTTTTTTAGCAGCAGCAGGTAATATCTGTGAAACAACTACTGTGGTAGCAGGACTTTCTGTACAGCAGTTGGTCCTGTCAGCAGCTCTGGTAGACACCTTGGGTTCTCCGGCTGGTGGTAGTACAGCCAGCGCGCTCTAAAGGAGACATACGATTGTCGATGTGACCCAAGGCTGCACAGTGCTGAGAAGACCTCTGCGTTTCCCTTGTGACTTTTTGAAATGACTGAAGTAGTATTTTCACGTTGCCTTTTTTTGGTGGTTATTTGTTGGGTCTTATTATAAGCTTGTTGTTTTGCTTGATGCTCACTGACAATCATAACTGTACTTCACACTTCCGTGTGAAAACTTTGGTGCAGGTTCGTGGCAGCTGGTGTGCTACCAGAGAGATGGTAGTTTTGCACTTTATGAGCTTTTCCCCCTTTCATTTTGATTCCAAGAGTGCTTCTGTGTCTAATTTAAAAACCGCTGTCTGCGTGCGTGGCTTTGACTTGGTTGTGTTAGCAGATAGTTTGTCAGAGCAGGAGTGGGTCTCTGGCTGACGGTGGGGCCAGTGAGTCTTCCAGAGAAATGCTCAGTGGTTTGGTCATTTTAATTCAGACTGGGGTAAGTTTGAGCTCTTAAGCTGGATGCTCCCAGCACAGGTGTGGTTGGTTCATTTGCACTGCTGCAGTGATGTAGGGGATGGGCTGCAGTCGTTGAGCTGCTGTGGAGGGAGTTTTAGCTTAGTTTCCTCCAGGAGAAATCCAGTCTGTGCACACCAAAATGACTATAAAAGTAAATCACTGGAGTGGATAAGCATTGAACAAACCACCCCAGAGCGACGGGTGACTTGCTCCGTCCTTCGACGCTTGACAGGACAAACTGGAGAGTGGCTGGTGCAGTAAGTCAGCCCTGCTAGGAGCAGGAGGTTGGGCTCCTGGGCTGAACTCGGGCTCTGACAGCAGGTGACGGCTGGAGGCCCCTCTGAGAGGGCACTACTGTTGGAAATTCTCCTGTATATACAGTTGAAAGAACTTATAAAAATCAAGACCACCCTTGTAGGGAAATTAAAAAATAATAGTTTTTAATGACTAACGAGAAGGAGTTTTGCTTTGATATCCAGCCCATTTCATGTCTTTCCCTTGGGTCGCAGCGCTAAGGCTGGTGTCACTTTATCAGGGCTCCTCAGTGCTGGCTCTCGGGTTGCAAACCTGCAGCAGGAAACCCCATTTCCTTTATCTGTGGACAAGAAGGGGTGTGTGTGTGTGTTTATTGATTGATTTTCCTGCAGAGGCTGGTGTGAGGGTTCACATACACACCTCCAGCGTTTGTGTTCTGGCAGGGGCAGGGCACAGACTTGCTCCTACTGAAGGAACTGACAAAACCCTGACTTTATTTACTTCTCGCTTTTCTGAAGTATAACGAGACTTTGGGTTTGAAAAAGGCAGCAGGTGATGAAATACAGCGTGCGAGGTCGAGTGTGCTGCTGTCACCCAGGTAATTCTCTCTTTACTTCCTAAAGACTTTATTATTTTTGGTGTTGTGGACAAGGCTGCTCCACTTTCTAAATGAGCAGTCTGGATTCTAACAAAAGTTCTGAACCCTAAAGTGTCTGACATAACTTTTCAAATACCATTGCGTGAGTGAAGCAGACAGTGTTATACCCCACCAACTAAGTCTTAAGGGCTTTCCTGGCTTCTGCTTGATGCAGCTGAGTTTTCCAAGTCTGTTTCTTTTTTCAAATACTAATTGAAAGGACTGAAATTGCAAATATTAATATAACGCTACAGCAAGCCATTTGTTTGCAATGGAAAAGGCCTTTTGGGTATTTTAATTGGTGTGTGCTTAGGGCATGTCTGTGTGGTGGAATGAATGGCTGTGGTGCTGTGAAGCACTGCCTGCCGCAGACGCTTCCACTCTTTCAACTGCGGGATGAGCTCCGCGGAAGCTCTAGGTTCACCCTTGCCTTGTTGTACAGTTGCCTTGCTGTCTAGGCAGAGTAACGAGATCCGCAGAGGCACAGAGTTGTTTGATTCTATTTTTTTAATCATGGACTAAAATTGTCAACATTTAAAAAAAAATTGTACTTTGGTTTTCATCCAGAAACTTTTCAGGTTTAATTAGTGTTCTAGATAACACTTGTAACAGAAGTCGCTCTGTCTCCAAACAGCAGCGTTAGAATTGAGTGTGAGCGTGCAGCAGTGTGGTGTGTAGTCCAGATTTAGTCACTTGTGTGTGTGTGTGTGTGTGGGTATATATGTAGTGTTGTGGCAGTAAAGGCTTTCAGATTTGTTGGTAGTTTAGAGCACATCTCCAGTAAAACAAAGGTACAATAATAAGCTGTAATTAAACGTTATGAAGGGCGCTCATCACTGGGATTCTGACATAAGCTAGTCATTATCTGCTGATTTCTGGCATCACTAAATCTCAGGTTTTTGTGTGTAAGTCAGTGCTCACACACCTGAGCAGCTGGACTGGGAGTTTCTGGTCCAGTGCCATTGAAGTGGTTGGTTTTTTGTTCTTGGATCTTAAGCGCAATGACTTGCCTCAAGCTGCGAACAACTTTAGTCCTGCCGAGGGCAAGAGCACAAGTGCTGCGAGTGTGCTGTGTCAGAACAGATGCGTTACCTCTCTTAGTTAGAATTGGGTGGGGGCAAGAGTCAGTCGGATTCAGAAGAACTTAGAAGTTCTGCAGCGTTGGTCGCACGAAAAATAATCGCGTGCAAGGTGAGCATCACCTCTTGTGTCAAAACACAAAATCTCCAGAGACAGCAGGTGTCTGAAGTGCTGCAGGAGGGGAGAGCTATTTGCCCTCCTCATTTTTTTGTAAACCTTCGCTTTGCTTAGAAAAAACAGCCCAAAGCAATTTCTAGCAGCTGACCGATGACTCCCAAGGGTGATGCAGTCTAGCTGTAGCTATTGGATTCCTGCAGGTGCTTGAGGTAGGGGATTAAGTGGGCTAAATCAGACCGTCCTCACAAACTGATACGAGGAGAAAAATTCAGGAGCAGCTGAAGAAGGGATTTGTAGAGAAAAACCTAATTCCATCTTCCAGTTATATGCAGTAGGAAGAAGTAACTAGAATTAAAAGAGGTCAGATTTGAAGGAATAATAAGTAGAGCTAGTGGGCAGCTTGAAAATGAAGTAGCACTTGCATCATTTGTTTGTGTGGGTGACACTGGAACAGAAGCTCCACATGAGCTGGCAATGTTGGAGGGCAGCCTGGAAGGGCCAGCTGCACACTGGGCTGAACCAAAAGTGTCCCCAGCAGGTAAAGGGAGCTGATTCTCCCTCTCTGTTCTGCTCTTGGGAGACCTCACCTGAAGAACTGCACGTAGTTCTGGAGTCCTCCATCTAAGAAGGGCTCTGAACTGTTAGAGAAAGTTCAAAAGAGGGTACAAGGATGATCAGGGAGCTGGAGCCCTTCTCCTAAGAGGACGGGCTGAGGGAGTCAGGGCTGTTCAGCCTGGAGAGTAGAAGGCTCTGTGGGACCCATACAGCAGTCTTTGCAGTACAGGAAAGCTGAAGAGGGACTTCTTACAGTGACAGTACAAGAGGGAATTGTTTCAAGCTGAAAGAGGGGGTATGTTTAGTTTAGATCTTTAGGAAGACGTTCCTCACTGGGAGGGTGGCCAGACACTGGAGTAGGATGCTCAGGGAGGCTGTAGTTCTCTGCTTGGAAGTGTTCAAGGCCAGGTTGGATGAGGCTCTGGGCAGCCTGGTCTGCGGGAAGATGTCCCTGCCCACGGCGGGGGGATTGAAAGCAGATGATGTTTGAGGTTTCTTCCAACATAATCCATTCTGTGATTCTATGATTATATGAGCATCAGAGAATCTAGCGAGGCTAGTAAGAATTATTAGATTGTTGGCTACTGAGACAGAGAATGTCAAGTTCAGAGGAGGAGGAACTGTAAATAATTGCAGTGTGGTTTGCCATGCAGGTGTCAGCCTTCCCAATGTGCAGGACTGGCTTGTCTCAGTTTTGGCAGAACAATGGATCTCCATTCGAAATGGCATTACAGCGTGCAGAATAAGCGTGGCTGACACTTTATGGTAGGTGGCTGTACTGGAAAAGCAGTGTCTGAAATTTTATTCAAATAATTTAACCAAAGCTGTCTGAACAAGTGAATCATCTTCTGTTTCTCCCTCTCCTTCCCTCTCTTTTGTAATGTAGAAAAAGGCCCAAAGACGTCTGTTTTTCTAGCTTTAAAAGCAAGAGAAGAGTTGGGGATCTATTCAGAGAGAGGTGGGACAAGAATCAGCACGGTGCTGTAAAGATAAAGCTTGATGCTTCAAGGCGTGACCAGTTTCTTACACTGGAACCCTTCTTTCCTCCAGAGTGACGAGCCTTTCTTCCAGGTACAGTAGTAAAACACGGTTAGAGTGAATTCTTACTTGACACTTAGCTGCAGATTAGAAATGTGTTCCTCATCACGATGAAATGACGTGAGGGGAGCTCAGGCAGCGCGCCTGGGTGTGTTCACTTGGAGGAAGAAAAGGTCTTGTGGAGCAGTGCTGCTCTGCTTCAGTAATGTTTTTCAGGTAGCCATAGAAATGTTCAGCTGTGCGACAGCGTGTGCGTGTTATGTGCTTGCAGGTAGGATCGTTTAATGGTGGTGTTTGATAGTGCTTCTGAAAATGCAGGAGCTGTGTGCCTGGCTTAGTGCACAATGCCCTTGAGTACTGGTTGGCTTCCACACGACACTGTTGTCTTGTCGCCGAGAGGAGGTACAAAAACGTCTCTGTGTTAAGAGGTTCAGAGCAATTTTGACGACTAGAAAAAATTTCTGTCTGAAGGTGGTAGGTTTTTCCTTTTTGACTCTTCTGTCAGTGCCAAGTGACTGTTCTGTTTGCACTGAGTTTCTGACTTACAAATGTCAATAGGAGTCACTCACCTTGTTTGCTGTAGCCCTTCTTTCTTATCACTTTAGCTCTTGAGATATACAGTAGCTACGGGTAGGTTGGTCGCTTGGAACCTGGCACCCTGTGTTGTGAATGAATGTGGTATGTCCTCCTGTACTCAAAATGCAGAAGCGAAGGCTCAGGAAACTATCGAAGTGCCACTGCTGTTCAGGTTATAACCACGTTAATTAGCGCTGGACGGCATTACGACGAACACGTGCAATATTAATAAAGCCTCTTACGAGACTGAGCTGTTGTCATTATCTCACGGAATAGCTGTGCTGAAAAGTTGCTTGACTCTTCCCAGAAGAAATAGAATTGAGAAGGGCTCACGGTGTGTCCCTCGAGCTGCAGCTGTCCCATCTAGTCGCAGTTGCCTCTTCTCTCTGAGACACTTGACTGAAGACCTGGCTGCACGGGGAAGGGCTGGTTTAGTAGCAATATGCAGCTTTCAGACCATTTTCTTGGGGCCTTTTTTTGTCTTCTGAACAAAACCCAGCTTTACATAACCTTGTAATTACCCGTGAGGAGCAGCTTGCTGCTTCTCTGAAGTTGGTTTGATCTAACCTTCTCCTCTTCTGCATCTGAAAAGCTGCTGGAAAAGAAGGGATCCTTGTAAGAGAGGTTCTGTAAATGACTTCTAATGGTGGCAGAAACAACTACTTGTGGGGTGAGGTTTGATTTCCTTACACCCCTCAGCTTAGTTTGAGACAGTACTAACCGACTTGATTAAAAAAATGAAAAAGGAAATGAATGAAGCAGGGTAAATACAGCTTTGGCAATAAGTGTTTTACGCAATAAGTGTTTGTATATTCATGGACCAGAAAGGGCCAGAGCCCTAATCTGACATCTTAGGCACCACATAGAACCGTCTGCATAGCCAGTGTGGTGCAGCAGAGTTGTATGATAATGGTGCTGCTCTGCATGGAGTGCACTCGACTTAACTCATCTATGGGCACTAACGAGACTGTGTTTTGGTGTGGCGTTACTGTAGTATCAGTACCTTGTAGTCATTCATTAGTTCACCTCGTTGACTTTGTGAAGTAAGGAAATGCAGATGCCCTTGAGCGAGTTGCTGTAGTGCACACGTGAGAAATCGGTGATAGTGTTCAGAACAGAAGCTGCCTCGGGGTTTAGATTTCGTCTCACTGTCGACAAATTTATTCCTAACTAGCAGTGAATCTCTGCTGGAGATTTGAGCCACCTCTGAGGAATCCGGTGGCTCTGTGCCCTTGTCTGCGGCTCGCTTTGTGCTTTAAAGAGTGGCTCGACTCTCAGCTGTTTACTGGGTTACTGCCCCTTGACTCGGGTCTGTCACTGTCTGTTAGTAAACTTGAAGGAGTCCGGTGAAATGTGAGAGAGGGGTTAGTGTTCAAACCCGTGCTCTGGCTTTACTTATTCATTATTGCCGCTTTAGGCTCCCAGTGCCTACATGGCACAGTAGAACACTGTGCCTAGTTTGCAGTTCGCATCTGGGTAACAGTGAATAGCAGCAGTACAGTGTTGCCCTATGAACTAACCAGCCTTCCTCTTCATCAAGGCTCACAGAGTTTGGAGGCAGCATTGTGCCGATGGTGGTTGTCATGTTTCTCCTTCTGGTGTTGGTCTGTCAGTCTTAGCTCGAGGGTCAGGAAGGGTGCTGAGGTTCTAGAATGTGTCCAAAGGAGATTGAGGCATCTGGAGCACAAGCCTTACGAGGGTCAGCTGAGAAAACTGACGCTGTTTAGCCTGGAGAAAAGGTGGCTGGCATGCTGCAAGTTAAAGGGCTCCCAAAACAGATTGCTTTGAATTTTAATTGTCTGCTTGACATCCCTGTCTTAGTGGACTTTTACCCATCTTGAGCTGTAGCAGCAGAGACTGAGGCAGTCCACAAAATTGCGAAAAGAGTAAACCAGGCTGCACCAAGAACGAATAACCGAGATCTGTAGGAATTGCCAAGTGTAAGGTTGTTAAAGTCTGTTCTGAAGTACTCCTTTAAGTCTGAATTAATGCCTGGCATGTGCACTCAAGTTGGCTTAGGAAGAATGGTGTTCAGAAGTTATCTGTGTGGCGTGGCCTGGCTGTGCTGCTGAGAGTGTTTGTGCCGATGCTGTGCTCCATGAGAGTCAGCCCGTGTGCCTCATTGTCGCCCTTGCAGGTTTTCCATTTTAGCCTTCATCTGGTTCTAGCAAACTTTACAGAAGCAGTGCAGAAGACAGAACGTAGTGGGAGCCTGCAGTGACCGCTGTGTTTAGATACCTCAGTAGTGTCTGCCGTTAAGTGTCCTGTGAGCTTGCTTCTCCTTCGTTTTCTTGCCTCCAGAGCTGTTAGCACCACCATTTGATGAGCAGCTTTTGTGATTTATTTGTTTTTCAGTGGAAGAAGATCACTTTGTGTCAGGGAAATATCTTTTCTTTTTTAATTCCTTCCCCTTAAACTATAATGGTGAGAAACGGAATATTGGTCACCAGGAATTTTTTCTCCTGGTTTTTTCTCAACGAGAATCTTGTTATTGTGTGACTGAGATACTGGAATGCTCTGAAGTTGGGCTCATACTGCAAACATCTGTGAACGCTTCAGATCCGTCAGGGGAGAACAAACACAAATGGGATCCATCTCTGTCACTGTCCTTCCAGTTCTTCACTGTCACCAGATGCTCCTGGCTTTCCCTTGGCTGCCCGATGCTTACTGACAAGAGTGTTGTAAGGTTTTGTTGAGAGGAGGTGACGTTGTAGGTGTGACAGATTGTTTTGTTCTGTTCTTGCTCTTGCTTGTCTGACCACTTAAAGTATAAGCCTTTGTCTTGTTCAGGTTCTTCCTCTTCTCTTTGAAAGCCAAAGCTGGTACCTAATCAAGAGATGCAGAGGCTGGTTGTTCTGGACCTCGCTGGGCACGGTGGTAGAGGAGACCATGCAAAGAGAATGTCCTGCCTTTGACAGATGGTTTTATCTTCTGCAGCTGTCATGCTCTTGAATATTGGACTGTCGTGCTGCTGGTTTGTAAGTTAAAGCAGGATCTGTAAGTTATTGTTAAGCCTGACATTGATTACAGGGCAGGTCTGCACTGTGAGCTCTGCGCCTTTTTGGAGAGGCAGCACACAGTGCTTGTTCCCGTCTCGGAGGGGAAGGGTTTTGACTAAACCAAAGCTTATTGTCTTTGGTTGTCTGGGACAGTGGCTCTGTGCGAAGCAGTAACTGGGCCAGACTCTTCTTTCTGCCTTTGGATCTCAGCAAATGCCATCTGAGGTTCAGTCTGTGCTCAGTAAGCTCTTGCCATGCTTCCCATTGCTCCTGAGAGCGAAGAACTTTGATCCTTCTCTTCTTCAAGGGTTGAGGAGGATACTGGTGTCTTCACTGGCACCATTTGCAAGGCCTGACACTACAGCATCATGATTTACAAATCTTTTAGCATCATGGCTTTTTTTCTTAAGTGTAGGTGACGGTCTGTCAAAGTCTGAAACTCTTTTCAGCCGTTTGGCATCAGTCAGCACTGGAATGTTGGGCTGCAGAGCTGCTGTGACACACAACTCTTGGAGCTCTTCTTGACAAAAGGGAAAACAGCTCAGAGAGCTGCGTGAGCTGGTGGGGGGAGTACGAGACAACAGAGCCAAACCTGAGGTTAACGGTTTAGAACATCTGTTCAGTGGTGCTGTGAGCTCCTTTACTGGGTCAGAAGTGTAGTGGTTGTGTTTAGGAGACTGACCCTTGGCAGCGGGACTTATTTGGGTTCAATGTTATTTATTTAGCACACTGATACTGTTCTACGCACTGATTTTTCTGCCACTGTGCCCTGGCACACTCTATAAAATTTATCATGTGCCTAAACCTCACTTGGATCAAACTCACTGGGGTTGGTGATGTGGTAGTACAGAGATTTTACCATCAGTGGTTGTGGAACAAACATTGCACCTGCTGGACCTTCCTGGCCATTTTATCTGTAAAAGCAGTTGAGAAAGTTGACTTTTCAGTTCACTTTTCTGTACTAGAAAGTCATTCAAAGTCCTGCTTGTTTTTATACAGCCCTCAAGTGATTAAAGAGGGGATGGTCTTTGCAGGTGCTGTACACCCACTGTTGTCTGAAGTTATGGAAGGATGCTTTTAGGTGTGGAAAATGTTAACTTTCAGTGCTTTTATCCTCACTTTGTCCATCTACTCTTAGTGTTCTGCCAAAAGCAAAGCCTGTGGCTGATTCTGTAAATGGTGAGAAATAATTCAGTCCTGGTTAAGCAGATTAAAGAGAATTCAAGAACCTTTGATAGGCACAAACCCACAGATCTTTGTATCGGTAGAATGCTTTTTAAAAAAGGAGAGGGCATGAGAGGAAAAGGTGTTAATGGTCTTTCTGGCTGTGAGCTACATGGCAACTGCGGGCTCCAGAGCTTGTGACTCAGAGTCTGCCAGAGGTCTGGTTGTCTTTTCTGGGAATGCAGCACCTTTTTTCACAGGGAAATGGAGGAAAAATGTATAGAGCACGTTTCAGTGCTTCAGCTCTGTCCCTCCAGAAGAGCTTGGTACCGCAGCCTGAACTGAGCTTTTTCAGGGGAGTCAGCATTTCGTGTGCCTTGCAGCCTGTTCTTCGGTTTGCCTTGCCTGTGGTTGTAGGTAAAGCGTGGCTTGGGTTTGCAGCCAGACGTGTGACTTGCTTCTGGGTGGTGGTGGTGGGTTTGTATCACACGGGATGCTGCAAGGGAGGTCTGTGGACACCAGGTTTGGGTGCTACAGTATAAGGAGGACATTGAGGTGCTGGAGCGGGGCCAGAGAAGGGCAGCGAGGCTGTGGAGGGGTCTAGAGAGCAGGCCCTATGAAGAACAGCCGAGGGAACTGGGGTTATTTAGTCAGAGAAGAGGAGGCTGGGAGGAGACCTCGTTGCTCTCTACAGCTACGTAAAAGAAGGTGATAGTGAGACTGGTGGTGGTCTCTTCACTCAGGTTACTAATGATAGGACAGGGGCAAATGGCCTCAAGTTGCACCAGGGGAGGTTTAGGTTGGAGCTTCGGGAGAAGTTTTTTGCTGAGAAAGTGGTTGAGCACTGGAACAGGCTGCCCAGAGCGGTGATGGAGTCCCCATCCCTGGAGGTGTTTAAAAAACGAGTAGCTAGAGCACTTGAGGTCAGTGTCTAGGGGTTAGGAAGATGTGGGGATGAGGGCTGGACTTGATGGTCCCGGAGGTCCTTTCCAGCCATGATGATTCTGTGATTCAAGGTGTGAGCTAGTTATCCGGCAATAATTAGCAACTCTTAAAACTCACTGTAGATGGGCCAGTGCAGAGTACGGGCAGGCAGAAACCTTGGTGGGTTTTTCCTGTGTTTCACTGGTGAAATGCTGTTACGTGTAGTGCAGGTGTAAAATCCACAAGTGAGTTGTTGGGGAAGTAAGAGCGAGTACTTCATTGCAGCACTGCCAAAGTGCTGTTAGCAGGTGCATTTAGTGCCCAAACTAGTATTTTACGGCAGCAGCGGCACAAAACGTGATGAACACCCGGTGTCAGTCAGAACCTTTTGGAGGCTTTTTCCTGTTATTTTACACACCGACAAACCCTGACAAAACAGCACGTCCTAGTAAAAACGTTGCACCGGTTTCTTCAAACCATCTTAACATGGTTTTGGCAGAGTGCACAACACAAAAACCACTTCTATCAGCAAAACAAACTTTGTACGTTCTGCCCAGTGTCCCCCCTCCTACAGCCTCTGCCGTCGCTTTTACAAGTCATATATTTCATGTGTCAGTGCGTGGGGGGAAAACCAGCTCCTCCTGGCGTGAGGGTTAGTGAAGATGCTCTGCTGGCTTTGCTGTCCAAAATGGGGTGATTTTGTTGGTTATTGGTGTTTGTTGTTCTTACTGCAGCACAGCCCCTGGGATTCACGTGCATCAGATCTACACTGGAATAATGGAAACAAATCCAGCTGATGAAATGAATGCAGTGGGATGTCTTGTTTCCACTCATGACAATACCTTCATCTTCCCTGCTTTTTAAAAACACATGAAGACGTTTTATATGTTTTTGTAAAACTTTCACACATTTCAGTTACAGAGCACTTCCAGACAGGTGTAGAGGGAAACCACAAGGTCCCCTCATCTTGTATTTACCCATCACTGAAAGTCCAGGCGTTTGTCCTTAACACACCCCTTTTGTGTACCTCTGATGTCCAGTCTGGAACATGAATTTATATCTCTGTCCTTCAGGCCCACCTGAAGGAAGCTGCCTGTCCCCATTAGCCTCCTTTTCTGTCAGATCTTCCTGCCTTTCTACACCCCACCCAGCCACCCTACAACAACGAGGCAGAGCTCTGCCCTGTCCTGTTGCCTGCTTTTCCAAGAGAAGCAGCTTGTTTACACCTGCTTGGTTGCCACGTGGCTTCTGAATAAAGGCTTGAAGTAAGCCTGAAAGTTGTGCTGGCAAATGCTGAGAGATAACACAACTTTGCCACAGTCTTTGGTGCAAATCTACTTGGAATGGACATTAAGGCATATGTAACCAAACATGAGATGGTGGAGTTCTCTGGACCCACTCCAGCACCTCAATGTCCTTCTTATGCTGTGCTGGCCCAAGGGAAGACTCTGCTGTAAGAAGCCTTTGCACATCCCTCATCTAGTCCCGCAGTCTTCTGAATTCTGTTTCGCCCTGAAGTCCAGGGCTGTGACTCTGCTGGGTATTCTGTTCTTACCTCTAGACCCACTCTAGAATTCTTAACGGATTCTTGTCCTCTGCTATCCACTGCATAATTAATGCACATGGATGCTGTCGGCA
The DNA here is from genome assembly GCA_028565055.1 of Phoeniculus purpureus. Lineage (NCBI taxonomy): Eukaryota > Metazoa > Chordata > Aves > Bucerotiformes > Phoeniculidae > Phoeniculus > Phoeniculus purpureus. Next base: position 148 of record JAOXOE010027749.1, on the reverse strand, counting down.
TTTCTTGTCCGTAGTTGGAGTGTCATTTTCCGAGTTGATTATCGTCAACATTATGGGCTGGGAGTCTTTAATAAGGTCAGCATGACAAGTACGAATTTATTCACTAATTGTGGTCAAGGCTTTCTCTTGTTCTTTTCCAAAAACCCTT
>JAOXOE010027748.1:0-17623 GCA_028565055.1 Phoeniculus purpureus | reverse complement strand
ATGGTCATCCTGCTGGCCACCAGGACCCCCAGGTCCCTTTCTCCTACACTGCTCTCCAACAGGTCAGTCCCCAACCTCTACTGGTACTTGGGGTTGTTCTTGCCCAGATACCAGACTCTGCACTTACCCTTGTTATACTTCATTACATTGCTCTCTGCCCAGCTCTCCACCCTGTCCAGGTCTTGCTGAGTGGCAGCACAGTCTGCTGGCGTGTTGGAGACACCACCCAACTTTGTGTCATCAGCAAACTTGCTGACAGTGCACCCTAATCCCTCATCCAAGTCATTAATGAATAGAGAACAGGTGTCTAAGGAAGATATGGATGTGTCATCACTGGAAGTGTTCAAGGCCAGGCTAGATGGGGCAGCCTGGTCTACTGGGAGGTGTCCCTGCCCATGGCAGAGGGTTTGGAACTCGACAGTCTTTAGGGTGCCTTCTAACCCAAGCCATTCTATGACTGCTGACCAAACAGCCTGTTGGCTGCACCCAAGAATATTGTGCTAAAATCTCCAGACACTTGTTCTTAGAGGTGTCTGTGTGCTTCACAAATATGCCTTTAATCTGTGTAAATAAGCTCCAAACACACCCCGTGTATGCATATAAAAATGTTTTATATGGTGCAACCTTAATATGTGTATATAAATGTCAGGGCCCCTTTCTATTTGAGGTGTAGGCAGCCTGACTTGTCTCCACAATATGTTCAACTGCCCATCATCAGAACCGTGCATAGATATTTCTGGGGAGCGTGCTTGAACTCGTTATACGTGGAACTTGAACAACTGCTGAGTGTGCAAAAGGTGAAACTCGAGGGAGCTGAAACACAGCAGCCTAAGAAGAGCTGCTCTGCTTCAGGGCGATGCCTGTCTAAAATGCCTGTTGGGGAACATGGGGGCAGGACAAGCAGGCATGTAGGTTCTTCCTCAGTCCCCAGGTGTCTGTGCTGCTGAAAGTCTCCTTAACCTGCTTCATAACCCCTCCACCCAACTGCATGTTCACGAAGGACTGATTCATAAAGTCAGCTTTTTTGACCATGTGAATAATTCAGGGTTTACCTTTAAATGCCTTTAAAACCGAGTAAGATGTTTTCTCTTTTAAAGCTATCCTTAGGGTATTTAACTAAAAATAGGCTCCTGACCGAAAGACTTTCATCAGCTTATCTTTCCTGAAAACATTGTTGTGAGAGAATGGAGTTGCTTGGGAAAGTCTTCTCCTGTAACATGTTCTTCTATTATAAAAGCCATTTCCCTTCACATTCCAGGGATTCTGCCAGGAAACAAAGGGCCTTAGCTGCCTATGTAGCTTGTCCTTTGTGGAGTGTTTTACAATGATTTGACCACAACCCCCTTTTTTTTGCTTCTTCATTAAAGCAGAAATCGATCTCTTGTCTCTTTTGGAAGGCTGCAATGACTATGCTAATACTGGATTGTCAGTTCCCTTATTGTAAATAGAGAAAAAAGATGACTCGAACTGCTCAGAGATCTCTGCTTTTGTTTGGTTTTCATTATGCTTCCATAGACATGCAAGGAACTCTGTGCAGGAATCCACATTAGGACCCAAATAGAAAAATTAAATCAGGTTGTTAGAATCCGCATTCTTGGGGTTGCATTTCAGATGTTCATTTGCGATGCTTCAACGTTACACTCATCAGTGTATTTCTTCCTTAACACCCCTGTGAATTCAGTTATTCACATGTTTATAGCTGGAAATGAGGCCCAGAAAGAGCAAGTGATTCCATCCACAGTCCTACAGAATGGCTGCACAGCATAACCCACAGCCGCCTTCTTGAAATAATGTGTGAACTAAAATAAGTAGGAGCTCATTCACACAGCTTTGGTGTTACCTCCAGTTCTCTGCTTACACAGCATTGACATCTGTGGGGCAGAGCATTTAAAGGTGTTCAAGCACTGGAATAGGTTTCCCAGAGGGGTGGCTGAGTCACCATCTCTGGATGTGTTTAAAGATCATTTGGATGAGGTGTTGAGGGATCTGGTTTAGGGGTGACTTTGTAAGGTAGGCTGGATTGTTGGACTCCATGATCTCAGGGGTCTTTTCCAACCAGAATGATTCTGTGATTTGGGAGGGAGCAGCATTTGCTTTGCTGTGATGTAGAGACTTGTTTGCAGTCAGTTACTGGTGGCATTGCTGGTATAGAATCAGAGGATGTACTGGGTTGGAAGGGTTGAAAAGTCATCTAGTCCAACTGCCCTACAACATGCAGGGAAATCTCTAACTAGAACAGGTTGCCCAGATCCCCATCAAGCCTGACCCTGATGTCTCCAGGGATAGGGCCTTCACCACCACCTCTCTAGGCAACCTGTTCCAATGATCCACCACCCTCAGATTAAATAACTTTTTCCTCATGTCCAACCTAAATTTACCCTTTTCCAGCTTCAGGTCATAACCCCTTGTCCTAACATTCCCTGTCCTTGTAAAAAAGTCTTCCCCGGCTTTCTGACAGCCCCTTTCAGGGGTTGGAAGGCCACTAGAAGGTCCTCTGGAGCCTTCTCCTCTTAAGGCTGAACAACCCCTACTCTCTCAGCCTGTCTTCATCAGAGAGGTGCTCCAGCCCTCTGAGCAGTTTTGTGGCCTCATCTGGACATGCTCCAACAGGCCCCCATCCTTCTTGTGTTGGGGGCTCCAGAACTGGACACAATACTCCAGTGCAGGTCTCAGCAGGGCAGAGCAGAGGGGCAGAATCCCCTCTCTTGATCTGCTGGTCACACTTCTTTTGATGCAGCCCAGGATGCAATTGGCCTTCTGGGCAGCAGTTGCACGCTGGTGGCTCCCATACAGCTTTTCACCCATCAGTGCCCCCAGATCTTTTTCCACAGGGCTGCTCTCCAGCCTGTGTTGTTACTTCTGGTTGCCCCAGCCTGGGTGCAGGACCCTGCACTTGGCCTTGTTGAACTTTATGAGTTTCATCTGGCCCATCTTCTCCAGCTTATCCAGGTCCCTCTGGATGTCATTCACAGAATCACTCTGGTTGGAAAAGACCACTGAGATCATTGAGTCCAATCATCTACCCAACCTTGTAGGTTCACCCCAAAACCATATCCCTCAACACCTCATCCAAACAATCTTTAAACACATCCAGGAATCAACACACCAACTACCTCCCTGGGCAGCCTATTTCAGTGCCTGACCACCCTTTCTGTGAAAAAATTCTTCCTAATATCAAGAGTCCATCTCTGTAGCACACCAACTCCACCACCCAGATTGGTGTCATAACAGCAAACTGGCTGAGGGTGCACTTGCTACCACTGGCAATGTTAAAGATGTTACTGGTGATAGAACAAGGGGCAATGGGTGCAAGCTGGAACATAGGAGGTTCCATATAAATACCAGAAGGAACTTCTTCACAGTGAAGGGAACGGAGCATTGGAATGGGCTGCCCAGGGGTGTTGTGGAGTCTCCTTCTCTGGAGACATTTAAAACCTGCCTGGACATGTTCCTGCACATCTTGGTCTAGATGATCCTGCTGTGTCAGAGGGATTGGACTGGATGATCTTTCGAGGTCCCTTCCAATCCCTAATGTTCTGTGATTGTATAACACAACGCTGGTGTGTAACAGGGATCTGTACATTCTTGCACTGACCCTAATGGATACTCCTCAAGCATTTTTGAACTGTAGGTGCTCTAGAATTGCTGAGGTTGGGTTTTTAACCTAATTAGGGTGAAGAAACAAGCTACACCAGCAGTCCACAGACTGCTTGACTTTTATTTAGGGCAAAATTCAAGGCAAATTGTCTTCTCTCTGTCAGATGCTTCTTGCTAAGCTTCACCTCCTTCCTCCATAGGTTCTGCTATGACAGATAAGCAGTTCCAACCAGGGAATTACTTGTCTTTACTCCAGTACTACTCCAACTGCCATAGAATGGTTCAACAGTGTAGCCAAAAAGAAAATCAGGCAACATTGTTCAGACTAGAAGGGAAGAGCATTTTAGAGGAGGATCCGTGAGTGCTGTACTTACCTTTCCACTGGTCTAGCCTGTTTGCATCAGAATCAAAAAGTAAACTTGCTCTTTTTCTTTGCATTGGTGTCAGCCTGATAAAAGCCATGTTTTCCTTACTTGTTAGAATCATAGAATCATTAAGGTTGGAAGGGACCTACAAGTTGTCCTTCAACAACTTTCTCTTTTATCAAATAAACCTCCCCAGCCCTGTTATTCAACTGCCCCAAAATATTAGCAAGTCAAACTATTCTACACAACTTGGCTGATGATCTTGACTTCAAAAGAAGTCAGGATTGCCTTCCTGTTTCCCCTGACCCACCTCTGCACTTTTTACTACTTCTTCCACTTTCTCTGCCCATTGGAGCTGAGTCAAAGGTCACAGTGTAATGAGCTGTTCCATCATCTCTTATACTGCCTGATTCTCCAACTAAAACCAATGCCATTTTCCTTGGTAAAGGGAATCAGTTACCCAATTAAACAGGGGAGCGTTTTAACCCCAGGGGGAACATGCCCTTCAGAGACAGTATTTTTGCCTGAGAGATAATTAACCTCTACGGAGCACAGAGAGCAAGCTCCTACATGCCGGAACCTTCCTCACATATCAGATACTTAGCTTTTCTCATCCCTTGGCCTTTGGTGCATTTTATTGTGTCGAGCCCCCTAATGGTATTATTCCAAGACCAGTGGGTCATCAGCACTAACACAGCGGTGCCACAGCACAGCCTACGCAAAGAAACAAGATGTCAGGACCTTAGAAGCCAAATGACACCACACACTGTGTAACAGCTTACCCCTCCAGCAAGGCAGAGACTGATGTTTTCAGAAGAAAGAGGGTAACATACATTCATTGGGAAAAATAATCAAGGTGGGATATTTCAAAGCACAGCATTGGGCTAAAACGCTGCTCACGTGTAGAATGGTGGCTAAACTGCCCTACTGGTTGGAGGCTAGGTATTCCAGATACAGGTTCACAGTGCAGGACACTTGGTCTCTGCCCTGAAGCAAAAGCATCTTTGATTCCTAAGCAATTTAGACATCTTGCTAAAACCTCACTCACTCTGTGGGAGCACTTTCTACTCCCTTCTACATTAAAGGCACTGAAAGCACAGAACCTGCCTGGATGCTGCAATAGAGATGTACAGCTGTTACAGTAAGCACACTCCTCTTATCTCCAGAGAGCAGTACAGTGACTAATGGCATCGTCAGACCTCCCTCCTGTGTCCCTCAGCAGCTGTGGGTTCAGCTGTGTTACCTTAACCTTGGCTTAATCCATCAAGTGAGTAACAGCACAGTTATTCTGAAGTACTCAGTGTGGTCTTCGTTCCCCTGAAGAGGGGCTCTTGTTTTACTCTCTTAGCTGGCCTCTCGGCTGATATAATTCTTTAAGACACTAGAATAATGTGTTCTTCACTAGATTTGCCGTATAATAACCACAACATCAGTGTCCAGTTTCCCCCATTTATCTCCCCCAAACAGTGCCTTTGGGTAAACTGGGCCATTCATCATTTGATAACAGCAGCTTCACTCACCACACTGAGGAGGAAACATTTTGTGTGCTCCATAAACAATAAATATCCCAGAGAATAATTCCAAGATGAAACATTAAGGAAGACAGTATCAAAAGCTCTTGTTTTGCTAGACAACTAATCACCCTTGGTGGGATGGCACTGTGGAGAGTAATGTAACCAGACAGAGCAGTGCAGTGATGCCCCTCAGGACATGCCACGTGCAATTCCATAGCGAACAAAGTTAGCTGAGCTCCTTGGCCAGACCGTTAGTGACATTAAGAAAATGCCAGCGCTTGTTGGTTTATGCAAAGTCCAGAGACTCATGTAAGAAAAAACACCCTGAAGATGTGCCAAAACCCAGTGAGGTCTGTGAAAAGCCTCCCTCTCCGCATCCTTTGGAACAGACTCCAAATGAGGTGCTGCACTTCTGTGCCAGCCTTCCCCCAAAGGAAAGCAGTGATGACACAGCTTGAGCTTTTGTTCCTTGCACAGACCACGTGAGAAGACTGTAGCACTTTGGTTTCATGCTCAAACAGTCCAAACAACAAGCCAAACACTTTTGTGCAGGAAGGGATGCGAGTGCTTCTGTGAGAGCCCTGTTCTTAGAGACTTTCACTGTAGGAAAATGAGAGAATAAACTACTTAACTCTGCAAGTCATTTCAGCTGGAGCTGATTATCCATCTGCTAATACAGCGCAGTCTGAAAGCTTTGCCAATGACAGATTAAGGTCAAACGAGTGATCGCTCCTATGAGATACATTCCTCTTCCAAAAGGCATTTCTCTTTCGGTACGATGTTTCACGCTGGTCGAAGCGGATACAGCGATATTACATGAGTATGCCTTTCTGGCAGTGAAGATGCAGCGAGTTTCTGGCATAACACTGGGGTCCAGGCAAGCCAGTGTGTGTTTGAGACACAGAGTCTAGTCTCAAGAGCTTACAAGCTGAAAAAGCAAAACAAGCAAAAAAACTGTTATTTAATTTTCTGGGGGCAGAACTAAAGCAGGAGGCCCGTGAAAATGAGGCATCTGAGGTTTACAGTCACTGAAACAGCAGTGGCAATTTAAAGCCTGCACCTAGTGCCAGAGTGGGTCTGAAGCTCTGCTATGATATGCTCAGAATATTCTTCCCGACCTTCAGTTTGTGCTGAGGCACTTTGTCTAAAAGGTGTTTAAAGATCAGCGTGAGACAGCTCTGGAAGTCCCAGCCTGGCCAGCTGTGCACCTACAGAGGTTACTGGAGACAAGCTCACAGGATGAAATACATGTTAAGCAAATGGAACTGTAGGGGCTGCTCCTTCTGCAGCCCACAGTGAGAGAGGTCAGAGGTAGACAGGTAATTAGTAGTGTTCTATGTTTTACGTCCGTGTTTTATGTCTGGAGGGTTACACGAAGCTAATTCAGGTGGTTTTGGACTCAGACACAGGCCTTCAGTTCTAAATCGATGAGCCTTGTTCAACTCAGCCACATTGCTGAAGTGTTTTAAAGGTTTGCACAAGCTGTCGTGTCGTTTATTGCTGTTCCAACCACGAAGAAACTCTTTCCTCAAAGTCAGACAGAGAGCGAGTAAATCCAGGGTGATAACACTGACCTCTTTTTCTGTGCAGTGCTCTTTAATACCTGCTGATGGGAAGCGCTGCGTGAAAGCTGGGTGCCGTTACGTAAGCAAAGCATCCTCGCACCAGTAATCCACAGATGTCTCTCAAAGTCTTGTGTAACAGGCTGGCAGGGCGCGGTGTGTTCAGTGCCTCCCTCCCCTCAAAGACACTGCTTTGCATGGAGGATAAGAGCCTGCTTAGCCTGTCCCGCAGTAGCCGAGCTGTGAGAGTGCCCATCTGTGCCATGTAGAGCACGGGGTGGAAAGACAACAGCTCATTCCCAGTGAAGGAGCACAGCGCAACACTGGGCACAGGAATGATCATGATTGGAGCACCTCTGCTATGAGAACAGGCTGAGGTTGTTCAGTCAGAAGAGGAGAAGGCTCAGAGGAGACCTAGTGACCTTCCAATCCCTGAAGGGGGACTGTCAGAGGGCTGAGGAACAGTGTTTGCAAATGCAGGGAATGACAGGATGAGGGCTAATGGTCTGAAGCTGGAAAAAGGCAGATTTAGACTGGACATGAGGAAAAAGTTCTTGAATCTGAGGGTGGTGGATGCCCCATCTCTGGAGACATTCAAAGTCACGCTTGATAGAGCTCTGAGTAGTCTGTTCTGGTTAGAGATGTCCCTGCTTGTTGTAGGGGTGTGGGACTAGATGACCTTTTGAGGTCTCATCCTAGGAATCTATGTTTTAAGTTGCACTTTTGAAGAGGAGAGAGCAGAGCTAGTGAAAACAGAAGTTTGCTGAAGGTGAAAGCAGAAGTTCAGGTATTTTAAGGTACTTCAGAAACTTGGTGCCCGTCTCTCCTTAACTTTTGTATTTCCTAGGTTAAAAAAAAAGGGAAAAAAATAAGGGATAATATGAACAGTGAAGTAAAGCCTGATGTTTTGAAGAGAATGGCTCATTGTGAGACGTATTTTTTCACAGGCTGAAAAGGCTTTTTTAAAGGACATAAAGCACAGAGAGACGGGGCCATGAGTGTCCGTTAATCGAGAGCAGCTGCTGGAAGTGCTTAGGACCTAGATTTTGTCAGTGCAGACGGTGAACAAGATAAACACATGCCTAATTACCTTAATCTTTCCCATAAGACTTTCATAGGATTCTCCCTCTCTGTCTCCTGAAACAGGGCGGTTTCAGTTGCCGCAGTGAATAATCAGCTTTTTTGAGCATCACCTTTCTGAGAAAAATTAAGGACTTTGAAGAGAAGGAAACAAGACCTTCTGGAAAACAGGATCACACAGCTAGCAACACTGATCAGCTTGGTCCAAAAGGCTGAACAGTCATTGACACTGCTGGGAAAAAGAATTCAACATAGTTTTTACAGAAAGTTGACTTGCTAGGAGGGCAGAGGGGTTTCGATATGCCAGAACAGCACACTTCCCCTTCTTCTTAAAAGCAGCAAACCAAATGATGGTAAAAACCCATCATAAAAGCAACCTTTCTAAAACCTAAGGAATTTTGCCTGAGCTGTTAAAAATTCATCAGGTTTTAAATAACAGAACAGGGTTCCTTATAATGGGAAAGTGTTAAGCTGCCTGAACTACATCAGGACCCAAAAGGTTGAATCTCTGATTTGAGACTTCTCTCAAAGCACAGATCTATAGCTAATGAAACCTGTTCCCCATTATTGAAGGTCTGGTCCTAACAAATCTCTTTCTTCAGTCCTTGGACCAAACCTGAATATCTTGCAATACAGGGACATAGCTAAGGGCAGATGCAGAAAGTAGTCAAGTTTTGGGTTAGAAATGCTGGACTGCACGTTATTTCAGAAATATTAACCTGTCTATGTATTAGAACAATGGGGCAGTACAGGGTGGAAGTGCCTGTTGTACTACCAACCCGCAGCTAATATATGTTCCTCATCAGAGCTGTCAGCCAGGCGTGCTTCCAGCCCACTCATTCCTAACTGCTATTTCAAAGCATAGATTTTAATAATTCATAACTACCTTGAAGTCACTGAGATACTACTGCACTGTAACCATCAGCAAGCACCGGGAAGGCGGGCTCTGTGTCCCAGACTGAAGCAGAACTAGCTCAGTCAGACCCTTGAATTTGGGCATCATGCCGGATAAGTGGTATCACGGCAGAGTCACAGATTCCAAGGACCGTCACACTTAAGCTTTCAAAAACCCTGTAATCAGCAACATAATTCACCAGGTAATTTTCAAAACCATGAGGTGTTTAAAATAGCAAATGTATTCCTTTTGCCTAGCTTTCTAGTTTAGAAATGTGATTTCTGGATGAGCAGATGATTTCAGGAGCTCTGACTTCCAGCGAAAGATAGGAGGATCAAGAGTGTCTGTTGAGAAACAAGACACTTACACAGGACCATGGCCTATTCCTGCCATTCATAAGGAGTTTACCCGCCTATGTCCTTCTTGAAAGTGGCTCCCAGTGGATCTTAGTGCTTTTCAAACCCTCGACATGCCTTCCAGTACCAGCCTTTGCTAAAATCTATACTGTAACCCTCCAGTTGTACCAGCAGCCTCCCTGGCCATGTGGTACCAGCAGCCTCCCTGGCCATGTGGTAATCCCTATTTCCAGGTCTCCAATCTGGACACATTTTTGCTATAGACCTGCAGAAGCCGGTCCTTCTCATGCACTCCAGAGGAGTGAGGAACACAGCTGAAATAATGCCTCACTTGCCAACCAGGCCAGAGGAGCATCACCAGAGAGACACAGCCCTGCTCCACAGTTCCAGGTAGCTCAAATGCTGTAATTAATAAATCAAATATGTATGACTAACCAAATGGTTAATGTTCATTTTCTCATGTTCCTGCTGATGTCCAAGGTGCACTCTGCTGAGTACCCTAGGTGGTGTGGTTTTGAGCTGTGGTGCTGGGTTGGGTATTCTCCTTACTCAGCCCATCCCACCTGTTCTTCCTCCAGCTCTGAAGGAAGCAATCCCACCTGCTGCACAAAGCTGGGTGTCTCACTGGTGAGGGTTGGCACCACCTGTGCTGAGCTGAGGGCACCTTGCAGAGAGAGGAACGCTGCCTCTCAGCCCACTGATGCTGGCACACTTTGCACGGGCAGCGCAGCGTGACTCACACCAGAGCACTGAAATGGGGAAGTTAGATGTGAACCGAACCTGGCTCTCACAGCCCCTAGCTGTGCACCTCTCACTTCCGAGCATGCGGCACAGCACCGTGAACAGTCTCACAGCGGTGCTGACAGTTTCAGTAGAGCTAGAATGGGGTTTTATCTCTCAATATCCTTGTTTGAATATACTCACCTTCACAAAAAAAATTAACAAATGTCTTTTTAAAATGAGTTGCATTTTGTTACTCCAGAATCAGTATGTTCAGCTGAGTTCACTACCAAACAGAGCTTAATACACGAGTCCCCACCTGTAAATCTTGTTGCCAGGTGATGCCGTTTTTATCAACCCATCAACAACAACAAAATTCAGTCAGCCTGCTAGCAAATTCTTAGTTCTCCTACTATATTGTAAACAAAATTTCCAGGAAGGTCTGTTTTTCCTGCTTGCATTCTGAAGTGGCATTTTTTCCAGGTCAGTTGGCTCACGCTTGTACCAGTTACGCTTCATTATGTTCTTGTAATGCTAACGTATTAACTGGTGTAATGAAACGTCTACCAGTAATGCAATATAGTTGTGAGCCACACTGGCAATTCCCAGACTGCCAGAACACTGTCTCCAGGCTTCCAATCAGAGTTATCATGCTCCTTGGCAGCAGCTCCCAGCTTTTGTTGCCCTGTATTGACTGGCCACGTGAGGTAAAACAGGATTGGGAGAGGGACCTGGGGGTATTGACTGATTGTTTGCTAAATATGAGCTAGCAGTGTGCCCAGGTGGCTAAGGTGGCCAGCAGCATGCTGGCTTGAATCAGAAACAGTGTGGCCAGCAGGAGCAGGGAAGTGATTGTCCTCCTGTACTGGACACTGGTGAGGCTTCATCTTGAGTATTTGGTTCAGTTTTGGGCACCTCAATACAAGACAGACATTGAAGTCCTGGAGCAGGTCCAAAGAAGGACAACAAGGTTGAAGCATCTGGAGAACAAACCTTGTGAGGAGAAATGGAGGGAGCTGAGACTGTTTAGTCTGAAGGCTAAGGGAACACTTTGTCATGGTCTACCACTACCTGAAGGGAGGTTGTAGACACGTGGGGAGTGGTCTCTTCTCACAAGTAACAGGACAAGAGGGAATGGCCTCAAGTTTCACCAGGCAAAATTTAGGTTAGACATGAAGACAATCTTCTTTATTGAAAGGGTCATCAGGCCTTGGAACAGGCTGCCCAGGGAGGGGGTTGAATCACCACCCCGTACCAGTTTAAAAGTTGTATAGGTCTGGAGCTTTGGGACATAGCTTAATGGTGGATTTGGTGATCTCAAAGGTCTTTTCCAACCTAAACAAGTCTATGATTTGATGATTCACTTAATCAGAAAAGCACATTTTCATCTTTTCCAAAACCACCCAGAGTAAATGGTACATTTTCCCGCGTTCTGTGTGCAAGCTCGTTCAGTGTGAGACACAGTGAATGAAAATTAATAAATCAAAATACAACTTAGATATCTTGGTTGCTCTTAAAGTTAAGGAAAATGTCATCCTAGGAACTCAGAGCTACACAAGTGCACATAAGTGCGGTGGGTGCAATTATCTACTTCTGCACGCAAGACAAAACTCCAAAACCTAAAGAGATTCAGGATATCTTTGTCCATGACCTAATATCGCCCCGGTCATTAAAGGAAGAACATTTAACTTGGTTATAACATTTCTAGCACATAAATAAACACTCAGGCTTCCAGGATTCCCAAGAATGTGTAGATCTTTTGATGCTGTAGGTTTCAAAACATTTAATTCACGTCACTAATTTAGCTAAGTCCAACCATACTTTTTAAATTAGAAGACATTGGCCTTAACAGCTTTATTTCAGTTTTGCCCACTGAGGAGCAGAGATGACATTATTTACCCATCTCAGTGACTTCTGAGTATTAATTTTCTTCTTCTGAAGCAGTTTGACTATGGAAATATTCTCCCTCAACGCTGCTTTCTTAGAGAGGAAGTTAAAGACTTTGTTGCTGGATTTGCAAGAAGCAATCATAAGGAAATCCCAGTGGACTCAGAAGATGCTTCCAAAGAAAATACAGCCACATAGAAGCATCAATTTCCTTTATTGAATCTGTAACAGCCTTTATTTGGAATTGCAAAATAAATACATAAAAGCAGGCAATGAGATCAGTTGCAGGAAGGAGACACTGCAGTCTCCTTTTGCTGTTACTTGTAGCTAGCTGTGTGTTCGGGGTCAGAAGAACCCTCCATACCTGCCCTCTATAGCACAACATCCATTAAAATTAAGAGTTCAATACACTGTGTTCATACAGGGGATTGTATAGGATTTACCACAGAAGTGTGGTTTGTGTTATCTAGTGACTGGCCCCGTTAACTTCTTATGTTGGAAACTATCAGAAAAGAATTCTTCTTCTTTAACTAGAAGAATTCTGGTAAAGAGATGCAGAGTAAGGTATTTAAAATTGCTTAAATAATGGTCAGATGGGAGTTACGGTTCCTAAAGCAGTGTCTGTATTACAGATAGTCTGCTTTCACTGGTGCATCCCCTGGGATAAACCCCATGACGTTTGTGAGTTGTGAAAGCTGTGTCACAAAACCCCGGGGGGACCACTGGGTGAGGTGAGCATCTCTTTATTTTCACCTGGCATTACGGCAATTTAAGTGATTTCAGAAAAGCACTGCAGTTCCGCAGAGATTAAAATTAGCGGGCTCCTATTACAGAGACAAAGAAACCGAATAGACAACACGCACAGTATGTAAATACTCGCAGCCCAGAGTTGGAGTTTCTAAAATGTTTTCAAATCACACATCTTTATCAGCACACTAATTCTCTAAACCACTTAAATACACACACAAAGCCTTTCCAGAATATTTAAGCCCACGTGTCTTTCAATACAATCCTCTAGTTAATCATATAATTGCACAGTGGTGAAATACTAGTTAACACTAGACAGACCAATTATCTCAGGAAGAGGTGGGAGATGAAAACCAATAAATCCTCTGAGCATGTTTTATTGAATACACAAAGGAATGACCTGCCAAGTACAGGGTGTTGTTATTTCAACACCATACAAAGACAAATGCAAACTCTGAAATCCCATGCTGAAGCAACAGTGCTCTTGTACCCCCACCCCCATGGCCTTGCTGGAGACCTCTTGGTTTCTAAGTCCTTGGTTGTATGTAAGAATGTAGAGGAAACAGTCAGTGAGAAATCCAGCGTTCTGAATATAACCACCATGGTTGTCATAAAATGCCATTTAGAAAGTCTACTGGCCAGCGCTCATTGTGATCTGAAAAGATAAATAGCTGCAAGACGACCACTCCTAGTCCTTGATGAAACTACACCAGGTGTGTTCAGATGGATTTCTCAAAAGGTTTCTTCTAGAAGTCAGACACTAGTCCCCTTCTGCCTGGCCATACAGGGTTGGACAAGCTGTTTAAACCACGACCAGAACACGTCTGTGTTGGGTGTTACAGCCTGCCGTGCTCTGCTGCATGTGAGTAATCTCCGCACAGTTATCTGGAAATAGGATGATGGTCACTTTGACAGTCGAGGCTGAGGTGCTCTGCTGAGACTTGTCACTCCATGCAAGTTGGATTGTAAAGCACTCCCCATTTTCACAGGGGTGCAGATCAAAGATGAGATGGTATATGTAAAGAAATTATGGCAGCAAGATTCCTAGGCTTTCCCTTTAATTTCTTTAGATTGTGAAATCATTTCCATTTCTGCTTTTATGTCAGTTTCTCTGGTGCTGGATGACATTAAATAAGTGTCCAGCTCCCAGTTTAGATTACACAAAACTGAAAGAGAGGATTAAAAACAATATTTCAGAAATAGAAACTGGGTCACATGTGAAGGCTTTCTCCGGAGTTTGCCAGAAAAATTAGAATTGGGATGAATTCAGTACTGGCTCCTTTACAGTTTACTGGTGCAGGACCACAGTAAGGACAGAGGGAAATGGATCTGTGGTGCTTCCATGCCTTGAAGCCAAACACCACCTGAATGTCTATAGAACCATAATGGCCTTAGGTCCCAAACATCCTAGGAGTAGAGAGGTGCATCATTAGTGTCATTTACAGGCAAAACCTCAGGGGTGGAAAGACTTCAATCTCCCCCAGCCAGTCAGGAAATCCATAGAAGAGGAGTGAACTGATCTCACTCTCAGAAGTGCCAGTGAGGATGTGTCACACTTTCCCCCATAAGAAATACCATCAGCAGGCTTACTCACACCAGCATCAAGCAAACCTATTTTTGGCTGCGTAGCTCCACAATAAAGGAAGAGGAGTAATTTCAGGAAAATGTGAGGCAAACACATAGCTTATTCCCTGTATGGAAAAATTATTTCCCTGTATGTGGAAAAATGTTTCTTTAGGAAGGAACGAAGTATGACTTGCTTCAGATACCTGAGTGAAACATTTTCATGTGTGTGGGGAGTCCTCTGCCACATTAGGGGTCAGAAACAGAACATTGCACAAGTAAGTCTTCATGCACACTGAACCAATCAAAAATACTCTAATGCTCCGGTGATTACAGGGTAATAATGGGGTATTTATAGGATGTTTCTGTAGACATTTTTATGCATGTATTAATTTCTAGTATTGCATTCTTGTTAAATAATACCAAAGCACAGTAAAAGAAAACTAGACTTCTCACTTGAGAAGCATTTTGCTTTCCTACTCTGAAACTTCGTTAGCCTTCATCCAGCAAAGGCACTGACAATTCCAAATGAGTATTTGCACATTATTGTGTGTATTTGTAACATTTCAAGAAACAAAACACAAAGTAAAAGAAAACAAGTATTTCAAAAAGGAAATAGCTGTAAATCCTTGTTTCAGAGGTGGCAGAGCTCAAGACAAAGATTCTATGCAAACCTCTGTTTTCCTTCAAGTATTTTAATAAAGCAGCGCCTGAACAATAACAATACATTTTCATCAGTTCTCTCCCAAGAATTTTCCAAAGACAGAAGAGAAATATGAAAACAAAAATGCCACATTGGGGATTTATTGAGGATCCTCAAGGATTCTGCACCATCTCCATAATACACAATAGCAAGTATCCGAGAAGAGCAGCTCAGGGGAAACAAACTCCTATGAGTTTCTCTCCCCTCTTCACTTATATTTGTTTCCTTGCTGTCAGCTTTTTCCCACCACCTCCAAAACCAGGAAAAACAAGGCATAAAAGCACAACATCAGCTTGTTTGATGTGCCTGACTAATATTACAGCAGTTCTTTGCAGTCCTGAAGAAATAGTCCAAAAGGAATCAATTAAGAGGTACTGTGATTTTTTTTACACTTATGTCCCTTCATTCTATTAACTGCACAGAGACACCAATAAGGTGCTATTACAGATACCATACACTGGCTCAGGTAGTAAGGGCTCTTAGAAATCATCTACTCCAACCTCCTACCATGGACCTCTCAGCTAGACTTGGTTACTCAAGCCCTCATCCAACCTGGCCTTGAACACCTCCAGAGATGGGGCAGCCACAGCCCATCTGGGCAATTGATTCCAGAGTCTTTCCACCCTTGTACTGAAGAACTTCTTGCTAAGATCTAGTCTGAACCTACCCTCCTTTAGTTTAAAACCATTTCCTCTTGTCCTGTTGCTAGATTGCCTTGGGAAAAGTCCCTCTCCAGTGTTCCTGTCGTTTCCCTTAAGGCACTGGAAGGTTCCTCTGAAGTCCTCTGTTCCCTAGGCTGAACAATTCCAGCTCCCTCTGTCTGTCCTCATGGCAAAGATGCTCCAGCCTTCAGATCATCTTTGTGGCCTCTTCTGGACTCACTCCAAGAGTTCTGTGTTCTAAACCACCTTTAATTAGACTGAGCACCAGATGGAAAATACTATCAACTGGTAATACAGTGACATTTAGCCAGATGATTATTTAAAATTTCTTATTCTCTGCCCCTACTCTCATAACTTAACTTGACCCTTTTTTTTCTAAGAAACGTGTTGCAACTTCTACCCAGAGCTCCTTAGCAGATGCTACTTCTCATTTATCAGATCAGGCAGAATTTGACATAAAATCTTAGCCAGATCTTAGGAAAACTGAGGCACCAACTCTGATCCCTCCAAAAGACAGTAGAAGTGGGGAGGTCTTAGCAATTAAGACCTTTCTTATTTCAACAGTGTTACTGCCTTCATTCCCATCCACCTCCAGTTGGGTCAATACAAAACCAACACTCTCTCTTTGGCTCTTTAATAAACAGAAAAGATTTCCAGAGTAATTTTTTCAAATGAATTCAGAGTTTTTACCTTGTGTCCCCTCTTCAGACATACCTCACCAATAGCAAAGCACATATCCCTGGTGTCCTCTGATCAGGTGCCTGCATTTAGCCTGTGTCCAGGGCTAAACTGCAGCAATAGCTCTATCACCCAATAACACCTCCCCAGCCAGAAAGGGTGGTTGGGAAATGGAGAGGAAACTTACAGGTGTCATCTTTTCTAAGTCACGGGGGTCAGGAGAGGTGCCTAGGGAATGGAAGATAGCAAATGTCACTCCAATCTTCAAAAAGGGTAAGAAAGAGGACCCAAGTAAATATAGACTGGTCAGGTGATGGAATAAAATGTTCTAGAGGCTGTCTCCAGGCACATCAAGGACAGGAGGGTCATTAGGGACAGTCAGGGTAGTTTCACCAAGGGAAGGTCAACCTAATAGCCTTTTATGAGGGCAGAACCAGGTAAATAGATGATGGCAAAGCAGTGGATGTGGTGTGTCTTGACTTCAGTAAGGCATTTGACAGAGTCTCACACAGCATCCTCGCAGCCAGACTGAGGCAGTATGGTCTAGAAGATCGGGTAGTGAGGTGGATCGTGAAGTGGCTGCAGTCTAGAAGCCAGAGTAGTGGCCAATGGGACAGAGTCTAGTTGGAGGCCTGGATCTAGTGGAGTGCCCCAGGGATCGGTGCTGGGACGAGTCCTGTTTAATCTATTCATTGATGGCTTGGATGGGGAATTAGGGTGCACTGTCAGCAAGTTTGCTGATGACACAGAGCTGGGTGGTGTCGCTGACACACCTTGCAGACTGTGCTGCGATTCAGCAGGACCTGGACAGGCTGGAGAGCTGGGCAGGGAGAAACTGAATGAACTATATCAAGGACAAGTGTAGAGTCTTACATCTGGGCGAGAACAACCCCAGGGACCAGTATAGGTTGGGGACTGACCTGTTGGAGAGCAGTGTAGAAGAAAGAGACCTGGGGGTCCTGGTGGCCAGCAGGATGACCATGAGCCAACAGTGTGCTCTTGTGGCCAAGAGGGCCAACAGCATCCTGGGGTGGATCAGAAGGGGATAGTTAGCAGATCGAGAGAGGTTCTTCTCCCCCTCTAGTCTGCACTGGTGAGACCACATCTGGAGTATTGTGTCCAGTTCTGGCCCCTCAGTTGAAGAGGGACATGGAGCTGCTGGAGGGAGTCCAGCATAGAGCAACGAGGATGATGAAGGAAGTGGAACATCTCCCTTATGAGGAGAGGCTGAGGGAGCTGGGTCTCTTGAGCTTGGAGAAAAGGAGACTGAGGGGTGACCTCATTAATGTCTATA
>JAOXOE010027747.1:0-17625 GCA_028565055.1 Phoeniculus purpureus | reverse complement strand
GCAGCCCAGGATCCGGTTTGCCCTCTGGGCCGCAAGTGCACACTGCTGGCTCACGTTGAGCTTCTCGCCCACAAACACTCCCAAGTCCTTCTCCTCAGGGCTACTCTCCAGCCAGTCACTACCCAGCTTGTATTTGTGCTTAGTATTGTATTATTTTCATCTTTATGAATATTGACCAGAAAGAATATAGTTTGAAGATCATGTAAAGTTTTAACTGGGAAATCTTAATGGACACAACTTATGGGAGTTACTGCATTCATTGACTAACAATTTGAAGGGTTAAAAGGAAGCGACACGAAAGTTCTGCAGCAGATAAAAAGAGTCCTGTAATAGCACTTTTATCTACTAAAGTCTTGCAGTTTCTTTGAGGAAATGTCTTTTGCTTTGCAGATAGCACCATTCTCCCTTTTGATCCTATTCCTCTTACAACTTTTTTTACATTGAGACATTCTGCATTTGTTTCTTAATCATAACCTTAAAGTCCCATCAGTGGGATTTTTGGCATGTACTTATTATAACAGATATTACCCAGATCAAAAGTTAATTTGATCCTGAGAATTCTGATTAATCTTCCTGCAAGTGCTACAAACCACAGTTCTTAAGTTAACAAATAAAAAGATGAAGCTCCCAAACAC
Organism: Phoeniculus purpureus; assembly: GCA_028565055.1. Classification (NCBI taxonomy): domain Eukaryota; kingdom Metazoa; phylum Chordata; class Aves; order Bucerotiformes; family Phoeniculidae; genus Phoeniculus; species Phoeniculus purpureus. The sequence continues at coordinate 16,990 of JAOXOE010027747.1, read as the reverse complement.
CAGTAAGTTAAAATTTCTTGAAAATTTGAGTGGGTTTCTGAACACAAGAGAAAACAGAGGGTTCTGATAGATGATCTAAATGCTAAATTCAAGCCCAGTGTATGAGAAAATGCAAATAAAAGCTAAGTTATCTAGTGGCTTCTTGCAGACAGATTTCTGCCATACAGATAACAGATATCAGAGACAAAAACAACCCCATCCTCAAATTCCAGAAGAAGTTGTTTTGGGAGACACTGTAAGGAAATGTTCATCCAAGAATGTGGGATCTAGTGGGTGAAAACCTGACTTAGGAGTCAAAATACCAGCTTGCTATTTTGGTGCTAGTTTCTCTGCATGAGACCCAGTTTCCCATATATTCACTCCTTATTTTATCAGGGAAAACACTCTGGCAAAGTTGATTCCACAGCTAATTTTATGTACTGAAAATGTTCAAGAAAATACTTTAGTAGAGTGGTGTGAACCCTTCAAATTCAACACTTGGCTATAAGTGGTGCACTCTGTTATGGTCCATAGGCATGACCCTACTTGGGTGGTTTGAAAGACATAGGAATGCAAATTATATAGGGCATGAAAAGCATAAGAAGGAGAAGGGGATGGAAGATTCTGCCAGGTTAGCACTAAGCTGGATCTTACAGCAAAATTAAGAGTGGAAAGTGCGTCAGAGGAAGAATAAATGGTGTGAAGTCCAGCCTTCTGAGAACCATTAATAGCTGATATGGCCACAAGAAGTTCCTGTAACCTGAAAAGCTCTGTTCCTTTTTAGAATTAGAGAAAAAAAGAAAGTTGAATCACACTCATCCTTCCTGAATTCTCCTTCGCAATCCCCTTGAGCTGCTCAAAGAAGTTCTGTCGTAGCAGAGATTTTAGGACAAGTTTCATGCCAAAACCTAGGAGCATTTAAACCATTTGGCTTTCTCTGTTGATGCCATCTGATCACTTCCTTGTCCTTCCCTTTTTATCTTCAGCCTTTGGTAATGTTGATGGAGACAGTAATTAAAGATTAACTGACAAGACAAAGTAGTCTTTGTGGGAGCAACAGCCTTACAAATGGGTCTTTACCTGTTTAGGGAAGAGACATCTTATTTCCCACCTGGGTATGTTCCTGTGTGACTTGAACTGGGTGATCCTGCTCTGGCAGGGGGGATTGGACTGGATGATCTTTTGAGGTCACTTCCAATCCCTAATGTTCTGTGATTCTGTGACAAACTGGAGTGCTTATGTTCTCACAAATTTGGTTTCTACCTCGAAAGCAACACAGACCTGTTCCGACTGCTCAGCTATAGGTAGATATATAGGTAGATACATAGGTAGATATAGGTACACATTATGATCTAGCCCCACATTAGCACAGTGTCTTAAACATCACACAAGCTCTTAACAAGGCTTTAGAATATCAGAATATCTGATTTCAGAATACCTATGTTATCTATATCAGATTTCAGAAGGTGTTTCCCAGGTTGCCTTCATTTTGGGAGTAATTTCTCATGTATGGGATCTACCTACTTTCTTTCGAACCCTAGGAATTAAAGAAAGCAAGTAAACAAAATCAAAACAAATGGACAGTTTAATTTCTTTAACCTTGAGATACATGTGCTGATATATTCTGTAGTTATTTGGAGAAAACAAGTTGACTCTTGATCTGAGTACAAGAATGAGCAAGGACTTGAGTACCTTCTGGCAGCAGTGTCTTGATAGTTCTCGATTAACCAGTGTCTATGTCTGACCTCTATGTATTTTCTTGCCTATTGCTCTATATATTTAAAGAACGTCAGACGACTGAGTTTTTTGCCTTAGCAGCTACTAAGTGTGTGGTTGTGGTTTGGGGTTCTTTTTGTTGTTTATTTTTTTGTAAGTCTGGAAAGTAGATATGAAATATTGTTGTGACTTTCCTTCCCTTGAGCATTTTCTTCCAAGTAATCTAAGAATAATTTTTCCCCAGACATTTTTCTTAAAAGTTTCCACATAAAACCAAGTGAGCTGAAAGAAAAACTCTACATTATACACGAAGACAGTGGTGGACTTACCAATGAGCAGGTTGCAGCACTAAGAAGGTAATCTTTGGGGTTCAGTTGCTTTTTTTATAATATATGCTCCCTTCTGGAGAAGGTGTAATGTTCTGTGAGTAAAGTGAAGTTCAGGAAGGATGCCGCTGTGATATTGGATCTACCCTGTGACTGTGAATAGAGTGTTAGAGCTGTACATAGAAATTTCCGTCCTACCAACAGAGATTCTGGAGAACATCCCAAAAATGGCCTGTATTAGAAACTGTGTGTCCAGCAGTGGTAGGGATGTGATTGTCCCCCTGTACTTGGTACAAGAGAGACATTGATGTGCTGGAGCAAGTGTAGAGAAGGACAATAAAGCTGGTGAAGGGCCTGGAGAATCAATCTTATGAGGAGAGATTGAGAGAGTTGGGGCTGTTTAGTTTGAGTAAGAGGAGGGTCAGAGGAGACCTCATCGATCTCTACAGCTTTCTGAAAGGACATTGTAGAGATGTTGGTGCTGGTCTCTTCTCTCAGGTAGTTAGTGACAGAACCGTAGTGAATGGTTTCAAGCTCTAACAGGGTAGGTTTAGACTGGACATCAGGAAGAAATTCTTCACAGAAAGAGTGGCCAGGCACTGGAATGGGCTGCCCAGGATGAGTCACCATCCCTCGATGAGTTTAACAGATGTTCAAATGTAGTGTTGGGGGATCTGTTTTAGAGGTGAACTTGTAGAGTAGGGTTGCTGGTTGGACTTGATGCTCCCAAGGGTCTTTTCCAACCTGAATGATTCTGTGATTCTGTGAAAATGTAATTTCCCCCTGTGTTATGTAGGAAAAGGGATTGCAAGAAATTACAGGAAATCCAACACGATTTTGTGAACTGCTTAAAAGGAGCAGAGTTAGTAAAAGAAAATGTTGTGGCAGTGAGCAGATGTCACTTGATGAGAAAACTTTACAACTTCCCTTACTACCGCCTGACTGTCTATTGTGAAATCAGAAATAAAAGGAATCCTGTTCCCTATTTCAAATTGGTTTGGAGACGGGATATTAAGACTATCAGGATTTCTGAGTGGTAGAGATTTGAGAGTTTAAAGAAGGATGCAAATTTCAGTGTCTTTAAAAAAATGAGTTATTATATGGAGGAAAAATACATTTCAGGAGTGTAAGCAAACTATTAGCATGTGAAACTTGTAGGAACTGTATTGGAATAGATAAAGACGTTGAAAGAGTAGTGTCTGTGTATCTCAGTCCCCATGTGGTACCTGTAGCATTTCATTAGATGCATTGATAGGAGAATTTCACACGAGCTTGCTTCTTTTCTTCAAAATGAGAATATATTTGAATGCTTGGCTAGAGTGAGCTTGGAAAAAAGGTGATGCTGGCAAAGAAAGTGAGGAAAGAAATAACTTTGCTGCCCATGTATCTACTTCTTGTAGAATTAATTTAATTCTGATCTTAAAATCCTGACCTAATCCGTGCATCAGCAGTAATTTTGTAGTCAGCAGAATCATGTCTGCACCTAGAACGCGATGTGAACAGGAGGAACAGAGTGGTAACGTGGGATTAATGTCATTATGTGAGATTGCTTGTATGCAGCTTGCCTACAGTACGAAGGGATGTGGATGGCCACTTGGGGTCTGGCCGTCCCCATTTATGGTGACAGCCTCTGCTCACATCTCTGTTTGAAGGAAACCACTGAACACATTCAGGAAGGAAAACACTGAACAATGGTTCAAGCCCTGATATACCACTGCATATTCAATCCAGGGTCTCTCTGCTGTTGAAATTAGTGTGAGACTACTGAGATCACCAATTTATAGTGTCTGGGCTATTTGCCATCAGTTAATAATAGCAATAATAATCATGGCACTGAAGCTTGAAAGGTTTTACTTTTTCATTAAAGATATCAGAGCCTTCCAACAATGCTGAGGAAACTTTTCTAGCCGTGGAATGTGTAAGAGAGATTGGATGCTGCATTGCTGTGTGCAAATAGGATCAAGTGTTCTGCTCCTGGGAGTTTTGTTTACTGTCAAACTCTCTGAATGCAGGTGCAAGTCTTAGAGTTAAAGGAAGTCTGGTTTTTGCCACCCCAGCTCTTCAAAAAAACCTTGTGGAAACAGATGAGATGCATTGCAGGATGGATGTTTGGATTTTCAAGACAGTGCGTGCCATTCCTTGCAGCTCTCCCTGACATCTCATCGAAGGGAGGGACAGACGTTTATCTTGAAACGTGAACACTCAGAAGTTTCTCTGGGAGAAAGTGCTGCGGTGGAGTTGGTGTGATCTGAGTTACAGGACACTCAGTGCTTTTGAAGAACTTTCCACTTGATTTAGGTGCCATGGTGGAAAGTTTTACTGTTGAAAACTGTGGCCTCCAGTTAATTGAGAACCTGCGGATATGACAGGAGTTTAAACAGGGTAGTCAGGGACTGGAAAATTAATCTCTGTGCAAATTATACCTGTCATGTTGTCTAAGAGTGAGGAGGAAGCCCAAAGTCTACCTCTGTAAAATGAAGAGATTACATTTTCAGGACTGTGACCGGTGAGCAAAATGTTCCGCTCGTGTATCCAGTGAAGGTTAGCGGAGGTGCTGGAGTGTTATTAGAAGTGTCAGGAATTATTCTGATACAGAAACCTTTCCGTAGTTCTTTGAATGATTCTTTATCCTGATCTTTTAAAATCGATAGCAAAGCAATCTTCGTCTCTGTAAACTTAATGTCTCGTAGCAGTGTGAGATTTTCCATTGCACAGAATCCTTTAGAGTTGCAATCATGTAAAAAGATATTTAGGGGATGCATTCACATACGTTGTGCTTCCTTCTCTCCAGCTTCCATTGCACAGGGTTTTAAGCACTAAACCTTCCACAGAATGTGCTAGTTTTGTTTCACATACATAATACGTTAGAACATAGGTGGAATATCAGAATTCTGATTTAATGAAGATACTTGCTGTCACCTTTAACAAATCCTTTGAATTTGCTTGTTTTTAGTGATAAGCAAAAAAGCTTTTATTTTTTAACAGATAACTGCACTTTAAATGAGAATTCTTATTTTTTAATGATGAATGGAATATTTTGTAATCTGCTTTTATGTAGATTTCATTGAAATGCTAGCAATTACTGAAGTCTCACAGTAAATTATTGACAACAGTAAAAAAACCCTCCTATTATTCATCCTCTACTTAACACGCTAAAATCTTTGCTTTGTTTATTACTTTCACTGAAAATGTGTCTCTATCCCCATGTATGTTTAGTCACACTAGCTACAAATTTAGTAGGTTGCTTGCAGAGCAAGAATAGAGTAGACCTGAATATACTTAAGATTCTTAACACTCCTCATGTGTTGGCTATAACATTGATTGGAATGGGCTGACTAGGGTGGTGCTTGAGTCACTGTTGCTGGATGAGTTTAATAGATACTCAGATGTAGTGTTGGGGGATATGATTTAGGGGGTAGAGTAGGGCTGATGGTTAGACTTGGTGATCCTAAGGGTCTTTTCCAAACGGAACGATTCTGTGATAACTTTGATTTAATTTTTCTTTTTTAAGACATGCTATGAATTCCCATATTATATTGGTCAGACAGGAAGGAAGATCTACACATCAGAGGAGGGGAACTGTGCTGGTGTGAGTTTATTTTCCTAAGTGGAGGCATGTTTAAAGGTATCAGTTTTCTTACAAATCTGCAGCTCTGGTGTGCTGTGGGTGAATATTCTGTTACCTTATGCAGAAACACAGAATCACAGAACATTAGGGATTGGAAGGGACCTCAAAAGATCATCCAGTCCAATCCCCCTGCCAGAGCAGGATCACCTACACCAAGTCACAGAATCGCAGATCACCTAGACTAAGTTGCACAGGAACATGTCCAGGCAGGTTTTAAACATCTCCAGAAAAGGAGACTCCACAACCCCCCCTGGGCAGCCCCTTCCAGTGCTCCATCACCCTCACTGTGAAGAAGTTCTTTCTCGTATTTATGTGGAACCTCTTCTGCTCCAGCTTACACCCACTGCCCCTTGTCCTATTATTAGATGACACTGAGAAGATGGAAGTTGCAGGCCACTGTTATGTGCTGTCACAACAAAACCAAGAAATACTTCTCAGATGTGATGCAGCATTTAGAAAGACAGAAACACCACTGCCCATTGTGTCTCATTAGTAGTAGGAGTTGGTCAGACTGCAACCAATTCTGTTCCACTTTTGTGCTACTTTTTCAATCAAATCGCTGGAGAGAAGCCAAGCCAGAATGGCCAGAACTGTTCCTAGGTCTATGTTCTTTGGTGCTTTTGGATACTTTTTCTCCGATGCATCTGCAGATCGCTTTTGCTTTCTATCATGTACTTGGCTCAAAAGTCTACAAAATTCCAATAGTTAAAGGATAAATCTAAAATATGTAAACTGCACTGAAATTCTGATGCATGGAATGGTTTTAGGTTACTACAATACAGAATGAAGAGGAAAAGGACATTTAATTTTAATTTGCTGTTTTACAGATATATGCCAACACCAAAGGATATGGAAAGATACCAGTCATTCAAGGGGTCTCCTTCAGAGCTGCATGTGGTTGATCAGTTTATGTTAGAGGTAAGAATGCACAGCATTTAAAGGTACCACATGCTATTGCACACACAGTCCTTTCTGGAGAAAACCACTACATGAAACCATTGTCTGAAATGTAAATTTACAATCTCAGCCAGAATTGGTATAAGAGGATTTATCCAATAAAGTGTTGAAACAGGCAGATATTATTAAGAGACTTTATGGATCCTATGGCTTCTCCAAGTCATACACTCTCCCCTTCCTCCAAAGTAGAAGCTGATTAATTCTGAGTTCATTTTCACAAACTTTAAGTGTAAAACTGCTTGTATTTAACTACTGTTCTTCACAATCTTCACTGATTCTAATAGTGTCTGGCCCTACTAGTGTACAGTGTTTACTTGAATTTGCATATGCAAATGACACACATGTGATTTTTATATTTGCTATAGTTTACCTGCAGAATTAAGGCTGAGGAGAAAAGAAATTAAAATGAGCTCAGAAATGAGAAAAAATGTAGTGCAGCTGAATGAATAAATTATGAAAAGTACATGCACATGCTTTGGTGTAAACGTGGGGTTTGACTCCTTTTCTGTTCACTTCTATGCAGATGTGCAAAATCCCTCACTTAGGCCAGAGATTGGATCTCCTGCTGTCCCTCCGTGAGCTCCCTGCGAGCATGAGAGATCTAGAGCCTGTAAGTAGCACGACTCCTCTTCTGTGTGTTTGTAGTCAAAAATCTACCAGTTAGATGGTAGAAAGCCAAGTGGCCTCAATGCACTTCAAAGTGCTGTAGTTTGGGAAGATTTGGGAAGATTTATTCTGTTTTGTTTTTTTCTTTTTTTCCCCTTATAGCAAAGTATCACAGAATGTTAGGGTTTGGAAGGGAACTCAAAAGATCATCTAGTCCAATTTCCCCCGCCACAGTAGAATCACTTAGATCAAGTCACACAGGAACATATCCAGGCAGGTTTTAAATGTCTCCACAGAAGACAACCCCCCTGGGCAGCCACTTCCAGTGCTCTGTCACCCTCACTGTGAAGAAGTTCCTTCTCATATAGATGTGGAGCCTCCTCTGTTCCAGCTGTCACCCATTGCCCCTTGTCCTACCATTGGATGCCACTGAGCAGAGCCTGGCACCATCCTCCTGACACCCACCCTAAATATATTTATCAACATTAATGGGTTCAACCCTCCGTTTCCTTTTTTCCAAGCTCAAGAGACCCAGCTCCCTCAGCTTTTCCTCATCAGGGAGATGTTCCACTCCCTTCATTATCTTTGTGGCTCTGCACTGGACTCGACTCTCTCCAGCAGCTCTGTGTCCTTCTGGAAATGAGGGGCCCAGAACTGGAGACAAGTTTCCCACTGTGGTCTCCCCAAGGCAGAGTGCAGTGGGAGGAGAACCTGTCTCAATCTACTAGACACCCAGCTTCTTATCCAGCCTAGGATTCCATTGTCCTTCTTGGCCACAAGGGCCCATTACTGACTCATCATCATCCTTTATCTCACAGTCCTTAAGGTGAGAAATTCATAGTGTAATAATCCAGGCAGCCTAGGGTATAAAAAATACTTCACAGCACTGTTCAAATTAATAGGCAAATAGGTTTGAAAAAAAGACTGAAATTTTTACAGATAGATTTGATTTTCCTTTTGATAGCCAATAGACTGTTCATGGTGTGAAACTGTTAGAGACAGGGTACATCTGCAATACAGTGGCACTGTCAGCTGGTGCATTTGGAATGCTTCAGGGAATCCAGTTAATTATAAACAAAACACAGTAAAAATAAACAGAGAAAAATGTGGGCTATGATCTACCTCTATACACATGTGTGTGCTTTTAATACCATCCTAATTCCACAGAGTTTCAAGAGTTTCTAATGGGGCTGGTAATAGCCATCCACAACAGGGGGAGGAAAGAACGTGAGATTATTGTCCATTTTTTTTATATGGGGTTGTTAAACTTTCCTCTTTGCCAGTTAAAAACAAAAGTAAATTTCACCATTAAGATTTCAGCTCCTTTTGTGTAGAAGTTCTTACCCTACAAGACTAGAGAATCAACCTAAATACTTAAAGAAACCTTTAAGTAATTTTATTCGACCAGCATTTCCTAGAGGTTTACTCTTTTTCAAAAGACTGAAGGCAGCTGTTCACCCTAAGGATTACAGCACTGAATTGAAACGTGGCCAAACACAGTTTGAGTCTCTCTCTGCCTTTTTCAGGATGACCTAGGGGTAGGGTGATGCAAATAAACAGTTCCAGTCTCATGAACTGTGTCTTTATGTTCCAAATCATTGCCTTACCTGCCAGGGTTTTCTATAAGCTATGATTCACAGCAAAGATTTTCAACACAATTCCCCTTCTCTGGAAGTGTTTCAAAGGTTCTGCTCCCCTTGTGCATGGAAATGAAAGCAAAATTACACATTTTGCAAGTCTGAGTTGTTATCCTTTGTCTGGCTGTGATTATAAGCAGTAACAGTGAACAAAATTCAGAAGAGAAACAGACTGGGGAGATGCCCAGCTTTCTGACCCTGCCCAGTACAGTGTTTCACCTCTGCCATCCTCCACCAAATATCTGATTACTTGGAAACTGTTACACACACTGTTTGCTTTGAAGGATATTTAATCTCCATCCAAGAGCTGATTAGCTGTCTAAGTATTTGTTTTTAACTTATGCACACGACCAGATGTTTGTGAGCCATAGATTATGCACCTAAAATTCTATAAAACTGTCTGAATATTGGCTTTCAGTACCCTCTGGCCCTGTGATGCTATAAACATTTTAACAACAGCTTTCAGCTCTCCCATGTTTCATCCTTTCCCTGTTTTTAAACTTGTATGTTGGGGACTGACGAGGGGAGGTGTGGTGCTGAAAACAACCCAAATATTTCCTAATTTAAAACAAACCCACCTCTCGTATCTATGGCCCTAGGAGGGAAGTGGCTTCCCCAGGAAAGCTGAGATTGATACTGAGTTTGATTACAGGAAATTATGATTCTTCCTTGGGGGGAAAACTCTGCTAAGAATTTTGATAAGATAACAGTCTTCAGCTGGTATAAACAGAAGGGAGGCAAGTGAAGGGTGGAGAACCTTACACAGCGCTTCAGGCTATCTGCTTTCCCCGATGTCTGACATTTGCTGCCATGTGGAGCTTTCAAACAGCAAAATACTTTTTCTTCAGACATGTTTTCAAGAGATGAGGTTGAAGTTGTTTTGGCAGGGCTGGTTTGGCAGCCAGAAAGGGTGCGACCTCCATCAGAAGCAGGGTAACTGTGCCAGTACTTGCTTTATCTTTAAATGGTCCTTCCTGAAAACTCCTGGCTTGTTCCAGCAAGGAAGCTGAGCAGGAAGGTATCGATCCACTGAAGTGACTTTCTTCAGGTGGGGAGAATAAAGCTCTAGCAGGGAGTAGGTGCAGCTGTAAGCACCACTGATTTACTCATGCTTTCAATCAGAACTCAAAACTTGTATGTTTCAGCTAATAAACCAGAAAATCAAAGCGAGTAGGCAGCTGCAATCCAGCCAGAAGTTTGTTGCCGTCTTGGAGTACATTTTAGCCATTGGGAACCATTTAAATGAAAAGGCTGGAAAAACAAAGGCTAAGGGATTTCGATTGTCATCTTTGGCCAAAGTGAGTAAATAACTTTCTTGTCATTAAAGGTATCTTGGTCATTAACATTAACTCAGTTTTGCCCTGGATGTGAGGAAAGCAATGACTTTTAATGAGTAGCTAGCATTTTAACATCTGCTCTCGGTTACCCTAGAACCATAATCGTGTTTGACAATAGATTCTGTGTTATCTCAAGATGCAGTTCTCCTTTTCAGACAGCAGCACTGCCTAGATGTGTGCATTGTGCTGTTGAACGCACTGTTTTTAATGAGGTAGAACATCAACATGCTGACTGCCCTGATACTGAGATCCTCTGTCTAGAAAAGGCATCGGGGTTGCAGGCCCCCTGGTTAGAAGAAAGTTTAGATAAATTGTATTGAGTAGTTTTGTGCAGAGCACTGTCCTGTGGATCCTCTCCTTTTCCACATGGTCAGAACTATGACGTTTCTTGCTCTGCAGTTGCAATTTTATGGCACCAGAGTAATTTGTTAGCACTTCATTTTACATCAAGGCAAAAGGCGTGTTGCAAAAAGTGGTGCAGTGCCATTTTAAGGTGAAGATTCAAAGTTTCAAAAGTAGAATGTAAATAAATCAATTGTTTTTTAAAAAAATAAATGCTCAATTTATTTTAATTGAAACTGTTTTCAGTTTTAATTGAAACTATTTTCAATAATTCAATCATTTAAAAAAAAATATGTTCCATTTATTTTAATTGAAACTATTTTCAGTTTATTATAATAAATTGAAGGGCAGTGAAATTCACCTGCAGCAGTTCCAGCCTCCCCATCATTGCTCTGCTGGATGATTGAACAGGGGGTGAAGGTAGAAGTTGTGGTCTTTACTCTTTCCTGGCAGGTATCTGCTCTGCAAGAAACATAATCTAGCTCTTAGTTCTCCAATTGTCCCTTCATTTGACCTACCACTTGTGTGACTGAGTTTTCCATTGGATTTAAGGAATCTGTTTTGCCTTCTTCATCAGAATTTGCCATCAGAAAGTGCTGCTTCTGTGCACAGGTTTTTCCCCCCCACCTCCACCTAACAGTGGCAGAGCATCATCTTCTTATCCTAAAAAGAAAGAAAAAGCTGCCTTGTACCTTTATCACTGTTCTAAGATGATGCCTGATCTGTAAATAGGAGAGAGAAGGATTTTTATTTTGGTTTTGTTAGGTATCTTTCCCATCTGGAGACTTTAGTTTATGAGTGAGTGATTTATAACTCTAGCAACAATCCTTTTTGTACGTGTATATATGTATAGATAATGGCTGTAATACTGCATCTGTCATAATGAAAAATGCCTACTAAATCATTTTCTGCCACAGAGCATCTTCCCAGATTGAATTAAGGAACTTTGCTGTCTCCATGAGCACAGCATACTGCCCTTAAGAGGAAAGGAATAATGACTGTTTGGAGGTCCAAAACCAGTTGCAGTCAGTTAGGATACCTTAACTGAGAAACCTGTGTGAACCATAAGACATAAAATAACAAGGAAGGTCAAAGGATATGAAAGTATAAAGCTGCTCTTAATCAAGAATCTCTGTGAAATGGCAGATTGAAAAGAAATTTAATGTCATTGTTTTCTATTTGCGTTAAATTTACCTAAGAGCTATCAACATCCCTTCTCCTCCTTGTGTTTTTTTGAAGTATAATAGCTCAGCCTGCCAACGATTGCTCTATTCTATTTGCAGTTGCCTCTGTTGCGGGGTAGAGAGAGGACATTCACCTTGCTTCACGCCCTTGTGGAACAGATCTTCTTACACGAGCCTGATCTAGCCAAATTTTCTCAGGAGTTGACAGAATTTGAAGCTGTTCCTGATGGTATGAGGAGGGAGGGGAACAAAATCATCAAGAAATGAAAAAATGAAGTTTTTCAACTTCTGCGGAAGCTCCCTTTAGCTCGATATGAATGACACTTATTAGCATGTTTTTCCCTTTCTCTTCCAGCTTCCATGAAGGGCCTCTGTGCTGAAGTTGACGGTATGAAAATGTAGTTTCTAAATTCAGAGGAAGCTTTTCATACTTTGGGCGGTCGTCTGGATCAGGGTTTTTTTTGGAGCAGGCTTTTGTTGCGCTCCTGTAATTTGTAAGGAGAGGTAAAGGTTCAAACACTGAGGGTAAAGTGTTGCTATGGTGATACTTAACCTGCCCTGGTACTGTGAAGACTTTCAAAAATGAATATTAAAATGTGTCCAGGTGGTTCAGAAATACAAAAACTATAGTGCCCCTGGTAAGTATTGTGTATAATAAACGACAAATATTCAGTGATCCAAGTGATCCATCACAGTTTCTCCTGTTGTGGGGTCTGCTGGAGCAGGCAATGCAGCAGGGAAAACTTCCTATAGTTCAGTCCTGAATTTCAAGGGCTTCTTTGAACTTCAGTCCTGAAGTTCAAGGGCTTCGCTTTCCCTAGAAAAGGAGTCTGACAGTAGTGAAACCAACAGGAGGATTCAAAGTAAGGTTGTTCAAAAGTGAGACAGATTTTGGGAGATATTTTCAATTTACCATTGAACAGTATAAGGTGACCAGCAAATTCAATAGATTTTTAGACTGAACCTTCTGAGAGCTGATCAAAGTGTATGAGTGGGGGAAAATGCCTCGTATTACGTTGAAAATGTATAAAAATCTGTCTCTTGAACATAGGTGTTGACTGTAACTACAGACCAATATATCCTATTTTAGCCTTTGATGATACACTGGAATCAGAGTAAATCTCAGCTTTCGATTTGAAAACCCTTGATGCCTGTTCTGCTGGGCTTTGGGAGTCAGCCAGGCGTGTAGCTTGAGGCCACGAAAGTGTGGTGTTATTCTGTTCCAAGAAATTCCAATCAACTTTTTAGGAGACATAAGTAACTCAAAATAGCACTATTTACCTTCAGTTGCTTGTGCTCCTCAGAGACAATGTTGGTAGCGATTCAAACCCCTAAACATTTTCAAGACAGTTTTGGAAAACCATGAGTCAAGTGGACCAATGGACATATTATCAGAAATTGTTGTGATATTCAAAGGAGGGAACTGGAGAAGATTGATGGACCTCTTCCCTCCATGGATTCCTGATGGGCACAGCATAGTCACTTCTGATTCCCATCCACCAGAGCAGGAATGGGAAAGAGACCAAAGGCTACTGAACCAGGCTTTCTCACCATGTAGTTCAAGACACATTCTAGGACTCATCTGCTGCAAGTATTGGACAAGCATAAGGGGAGGAAGATGCTGTACTGCAGCCTGGGTCAGTTCCAGACTGTGTTATAGAATGTCTCAGGCTGCAAGTAATCATCTACTCCAACCATGGGCAGCAACACCTCTCAACGAAACTTGTTTGCTCAAGGTCTCATCCAACCTGGCCTTGAAACACCTTCAGGGAAGGGGCATCCACAGCCTCCCCAGGCAATCAATTCCAGAGCCTCTCCACCCTTGTACTGAAGAACTGCTTCCTAAGTTCTAGTCTAAATCGCTTCTCCTTCAGTTTAAAACCATTTCACCTTCTCCTAGATACTCTTTGTGAAAAATCCCTCTCCAGCCTCCTGTAGGTTCCCCTCAGGTATTGGAAGGCTGCTATAAGGTCCCCTTGGAGTCTTCTCTTCCCCAGGCTGAACAACCCCAGCCCTCTCAGCCTATCCTTATAGGAGAGGTGCTCCAGCCCCTGGATCATCTTTGTGGCCTCTTCTGGACTCACTCCAACTGTTTTATGCCCTTCTTATGTTGGGGACACCAGAATTGAAGTCGTTATTTGAGGCGGGGGTCTCACAAAAGCAGAGTAAAGGAGGAGAATCACCTGTCTTGCTCTGCTGGCTCCAGAGTCCCTGGCGCCAAGACTCTATCTGCTTCCCCTGCTTCAACACTGACAGCTCCCACAGTACCAGTTCAATACATCACTGACAAGATTTCTTACTCTTACATAGAGTAGAAATTTGTGTTCCTTTTCTTTAAAGGAACCCTGAACTTTCTACACAAAACCGTAGGTTTGAAGAAAGTTCTTTTCATTGCTAATCCCAACGCTCCAAGCTAGGAAAGGCCAGGTTTACGGCTGCTGCATAACCACGCTGTCGACCTCTTCGTTATTCTGCGGTTGCTGTGATGTCTTCACACGCTATTTTTTTTTCTTTAAGACCCTTGCCTCTTTCAGGATTCCTATTTCAAAACAGAAAGGTAGCGTTCTAGGTGATCCTGCTGTGGGAGGGGGATTGGACTAGATGATCTTCCGAGGTCTCTTCCAATCCCTAATGATTCTATAACTCTGTGATCCCTAGACAAATGTACTATAAATGTGTAATTTGAAAACATTTTCCTAAATATTCCATGGGTCCCAAATTAGTTGTTTGCAGTCCTTTGGACACAGCTGCTTGCTAGTGAAATTCCTCATTTTCTTTCTCTCTCGTTAGTGTTAAAAAAAGAATTGGAGAACATTAGTCAGTGCAGGAGACTTCTGAAACCGAAGACAACGAAAGCAACAGCTCCAGAATTACAGTTCTGCAAGGAACTAAAGGTAACCTTATCCCAACCTTATTGTAGGATGGAGGTAAAAGATGAGTAACCTGCTTAGTTTGTGCTGAGGTCTGCTCTGAGGAGGGAGTCAAGAGCTTTTGAGGGAAAGTGGCCTTTTATTCCTCTTTGATACTAAAGGCTGCAGCATAAGAAGGGCTTTTCAGAGTTTATGCATCTCTTGCTTTTGCAGGCAAATGGGCTGGAATGGTTGAGGGACAGGTAGCCCTTTAGTTACCCGTGATAAGTATTTTGGAGTAACAAAAAGGCAGAGCATGTTTTAGAGCACATAAGAATTGGTAATAATTTCCTGTGCTCTCAGAAGGGAAAATAGGTACTGAATCATAGAATCATTTCGGGTGGAAAAACCCTTTAAAATTAAGTCCAACCACAAAGTTAACACTGCCAAGTCCACCACTAAACCATGTCCCTAAGTGCCACCACATCTATCTGTATTTTAAATACCTCCAGAAATGATGGCTCTACCATTTCCAAAGGTGGGTGTCAGTTAAGGATGGAGCCAGGCTCTTCTCAGTGTCATCTAATGATAGGACAAGGGGCAATTGGTGTGAGCTGGAACAGAGGAGGTTCCACATCAATATGAGAAGGAACTTCTTCATGGTGAGGGTTACAGAGCACTGGAAGGGGCTGTCCAAGGAGGGTTGTGGAGTCTCCTTCTCTGGAGACATTTAAAACCCACCTGGCCATGTTCCCGTGCAACTTGATCTAGGTGATCCTGCTGTGCCAGGGGGCATTGAACTAGATGATCTTTTGAGGTCCCTTTGAATCCCTAATGTGCTGTGACTCTGTGATAAGGAAATGGAACTCTTTTAACACTGTCATAGAATCATAGAATCGTTAGGGACTGGAAGGGACCTCGAAAGATCATCAGTCCAATCCCCCTTCCAGAGCAGCACTACCTAGACCAAGTCTCACAGGAACATATCCAGTCGGGTTTGCTCTCCTCCAGGAAGCCTGACCAGATGCTGCTTGAGCTACAATCTGGAATTTTTCACCAAGGACAGGAACTCTGGCAGGTGATTAATTTTTCTTCATTACCTGTTTTCACTAAAGTCTCATTAGAAGTGCAGCCTGCACTTCTATGAGACAGTGATTCAGGCCTGCACAGCTAACTTAAAACATCCTTAGGGCTTATGGAGTTGACCATTCCGGAGGAGCTTTTGTAGCTAGGCAGCAATTCAGACTGCAGTGCTACTGTTCTGTTCTGCACTGTTATCCCCTGCTGCGCTTGGGGCAAGAAGGGTCATGCACAAGCAAACAATACAAAATATACTTCCCACGAGCATAAAGGCAAAACACACTACTCTGCCCACAAAACATCCTCGCTCCAGCCTAAAAGCTGCTGCTTGTAGGGTTTTTTAATGCAAATTTACTTCTTTCTCCAGCCCTTGGAGGGTCCGAAGTCTTTCTGGCAGTTACTCTGAAAAAATGAGAAGTTCTTATTTTGTTATGAGAGAGTAATATGCTTTGACAGCAAAATAATTCGGAAGAAACATCGACTTATGTCTGTAGTTCACCAGCCCTAGTCCAATATTATCTCATTTAAATCCTTTCCCAAAAGGGTAAACATGGGTTCATCAGCTTCAAGTATGTCTTTTAGATCTGCAATAGCAAATAATTCCTGTGCACGTACGTGTGATGCTGATAATCTAAAGCAATTCCTTTCTGAGAATTTCAGCCTCTCACCAAGGTAATTCACCAAAGATTGAGATCAGCTGCATGAAGGCATTGAAATGATGGAACCAGTCCTTATTTCCTTGCAGCGCTACAGACTGGGGGATGCCAAACTGAGGCAGGGTGGACTGGATAATCAGGTAGCGAAGTGGATCATGAACTGGCTGCAGGATAGAAGCCAGAGAGTAGTGGTCAATGGGACAGAGTCTAGTTGGAGTCCTGTGTCTAGTGGAGTCCCCCAAGGTTTGGTACTGGGACCAGTCCTAGTCAATCTATTCATTAATTACTTGGATGAGGAATTAGGGTGCACTGTCAGCAAGTTTGCTCATGACACAAAGCTGGGTGGAGTCACAGGCTGTGCTGCCATTCAGCAAGACCTGGACAGGCTGGAGAGCTGGGCAGAGAGAAATTTAATGACCTATAACAAGTGTAGAGTATTGCATCTGGGCAAGAACAGTCCAGGGACCAGGATAGGCTGGGGGCTGACCTGTTGGAGAGCAGTGTAGGAGAAAGTGACCTGAGGGTCCTGGTGGGCAGCAGGATGACCATGAGCCAGTAATGTGCTCTTGTGGCCAAGAGGGCCAACAGTATCCTGGGGTGGATCAGAAAGGGAATTGTTAGCAGATCAAGAGAGGTTCTTCTCCCCCTCTACTCTGCCCTGGTGAGACCACATCTGGAGTATTGTGTCCAGTT
>JAOXOE010027746.1:0-17632 GCA_028565055.1 Phoeniculus purpureus | reverse complement strand
GAATCACAGAACATTAGGGATTGGAAGGGACCTCAAAAGATCATCCAGTCCAATCCCCCTGCCACAGCAGGGTCCCCAAGATCCTGTCACAGAGGAACATTTCCAGGTGGGTCTTAACCATCTCCAGAGAAGGAGATTCCACAACGTCCCCCCCAGGCAGCCCCTCCCAGCTCTCTGTCAACCTTACTGGGAAGAAGTTCCTTCTTGTATTTATGACTAAAGCAAATTCCCACCCCAGGGGCTTCTGGAGACTGAGGGATTGGACTAGATGATCTTTCAAGGTCCCTTCCAATCCCTAATGTTCCGTGAGGTGGAGCTATGCTGTATGAAATACAAGCTGCATGTAGTGTGGAAACCAGAAGCTGCCAGCAAGGTCTTCCAGGGAAAGTGGGAGAAGCCACATTGATGGAAAATTTTAAAACCAAACTGGACAAAATCAGAGAATGGAGTTCTTTTACTTTCCAGAGCTGGGAACAGCTCTCTATGGAGTTATCCGTTGTTTGAGGCTGACAGTGTGAATAGCAAATAGGTCCCATTATTATGGTTATTATTACTCACAGCTACTACTATGCATTATCAACTCTGGTTCTTTCCATCATCACACTGATGTAAAAACACATGAAAAATTGTTTTGATGTTGCTGTTTCATTATCAGAGGTAACAACAGACCTCAAACCTCTACAATACTTCCAGTCACAACCATCATTTAAGCAAAATGCAACGTTATGAGACAAAATCGACTTAATTTTTGCGCAACAGTTCAAGTCATTCTTTGCCTTTTGAGCAGGTCTAATGTTTTCTTTCTAACTGACAGAAATTGAGAGCTGAAAGAAATAATTCATGTGCAGAACAGAAACAAAGTACTAGAAAGAAGCGCGTCTGACACAGGTGTAGGTATCGTAACTTAACATCTAGCCAGATTTAGCTGCACTGATCCCTTCCCAGCAAAGCCACTGCACAATAAAGAGCAGTAATCACAGAACATTAGGGGTTGGAAGGGACCTCGAAAGATCATCTAGTCCAATCTCCCTCACAAAGTGTTTGTTAACATACCTCTGCCCCAACTGCCGAAGAGAAGACGCTCGCTGTTTCAGACCACAGAGGTGAGGATGTCACAGGGAAAACCCCCTGCAGCCACGACCCTGTCTTTTAAAGGAAAGAGCTGTGAGGTTGAAGAGAGCCAATTGCTGCCCTGTTCAGCAGTATCACACAGGGAGTGGTCTCTTGGTTAATCATATCCCAAACTATTTAGTGTGTCCCAGGTAAAATCTAACACACTAATTTCATTTAGGGACTGAGGAGAGGGCAATGTAAACTCTTGGGTGGGGTTAGCTAGGTGTTGTTCACGCTGAGCTCACCGTTTTGGCACTGACTTTTCAGATGCATCTGAGAGGAAAACCCAGTAGAGATCCTATTGCAGTAGTTCCACAGGATTGATAATGACAGCCATGTCTGGACTATGAAAGAAAGAAATGAATGTGCCACTGCTAGGAAGAGGAGATGGAAAACAACTGCTTACACACCTACCTGCTCTGAAACTGCTTAGGATCAATCATAGAATCATTCAGGTTGGAAAAGATACTTGGGATCATTGAGTCCAACCATCAACCCCACTTTACAAGGTCACCCCTAAATCACATCCCTCCACACTACATCTAAGCCACTTTTAAACACATCCAGGGATGGGGACTCAACCACCAGCCTGGGCAGCCCAGTCCAGGGCCTGACCAATCTCCAAGAAGAATTTCTTCCTGATGTCTAAAATAAACCTACTCTGTTGAAGCTTGAAGCCCTCCCCTCTGCTTCTGTCACTAATGACTTGTGAGAGGAGACAAGCACATACATCTCTACAGTGTCCCTTTAGATAGTTGTAGAGAGGATACAAGAAACCAGGAATTACATAGTATTTATATTAAAGAATGTATATGAGACACGTGTATATGGTGCAAATATATAGTATCAAGTCCTTGCAATCAATATTTCCTATTTCTTCTGCTTGCTTACTTAGTTAATCAGTACTTCAGTTAACCAGTACTACTTGGCTTGTCAAAGAGGTGATTTAATCAAACCAAGCAGATTCCCTCAGGCATGGAGAACTTTGCTGGACAATCTAATTCAACTCATTGTGCAATCTGTGAATAGAAAAGGGTAGAGGCATTTGTCAGTCGTAGAATCAATAGAATCATAGAATCATTAGGGATTGGAAGGGACCTCGAAAGATCATCTAGTCCGATCCCTTTACCACAGCAGGATCACCTATCCAAGTCACACAGGAAGATGTCCAGGCGGGTTTTAAATGTCTCCAGAGAAGGAGACTCCACAAACCCCCTGGGCAGCCTGTTCCAGTGCTCTGTCACCCTCACTGGGAAGAAGGTCCTTCTCATATTCATGTGGAACTTCCTATATTCCAGCTCACACTTGTTGCCCCTCGTCCTATCACTAGATGACATTGAGAAGAGCCTGGCTCCATCCTCCTGACACCCACCCTTCAGTTAGTCAACAAATACTCCAACAGACTGGACATTCACCACAGGGAGTCACACACATAATAATTTCATTCTTTCTAGCTCTGAGGATTCATAAAAATCACACCCTCAGCCATGTAAACCTGTCCTTTCAAAGATTTGCACAAGTGCAGCAGTGCCTTCAAAGCAAACAAAAGCTCCACAGCTTCCATCCATATAGATGCTCAGGCTGCCCAGGGGGGTTGTGGAGTCTCCTTCTCTGGAGATGTTTAAAACCCGCCTGGCCATGTTCCTGTGTGGCTGGGTCTAGGGGATCCTGCTCCAGCAGGGGGATTGGACTGGACGATCTTTCGAGGTCCCTTCCAACCCCTGACATTCTGTGATTCCGTAACTCAGTCTGCTAACGATCCCAAAGATTTACACACAAAAGAATTGCCTGAGAACTATCTCAGCTTATCGTCTTCATATCCTCCTAGCCTTTTACAGCTCTTGTAATGGAGTACCACCCAGTTTAGATAAAACTTGCGGCAGAAGCGAACAAAGACAGACTTTCAGAACAGTTTCATCATATGTTGCTACAGATAGGGCAGTGAAAGCCAAATACCTACTTGCAGACACATGCAGAGTCTATGTTCGAATGTGCTAGCCATGGTTTGTACAGCCACACTTTTTACCTTTCAAGGTGGCACAAAGAGCCTGTAAAATCAAAGTTTTATTTCAGTTTTTGCTGTTGAGCTGCCAAACCTTTGCTTCAATCTGTAGCCAACAGGGATAGAGATTGGGATCCTTTTCACCCAATACAGAAGATTCCCAATCAATGCAGACTGCAAATCAATGCAGACTCGATGCATCTCTGCAGATCACTTAGGCTTTGCATTATTTTGGTTGTTGCCTCTGGCTTGGTGCTCTAGATGTTCCCTTTCCCCACCCAATTCTCTGCCTCCCCACTTCTCTCCCTTCTCTTTGTGTTTTAGTCAGGGCCATGCAGCACTTCCATTGCTCAATCAATCGGGAATCAACACCAGATCAAAAATGGCAGGCTGACCAGTAGTTACATAAAGGATGATAAAGGGGACCTGTTGGTGTGTACAGCATCATTTTACAGAACCACAGAATCATCGAGGCTGGAAAAGACCTCTGAGATCATCTAGCCCAGCCTGTGACCTGACACCATCATATCAGCCACACCAGGGCACTAAGGGCCACAGCAAGGCTGCCCTTAAATACCTCCAGGGATGGGGACTCCACCACTGCCCTGGGCAGTCCAGTCCAGGCTCTGATCACCCTTTCCCTGAGGAAGGGCTTCCTAACATCCAATCTAACCCTCCCCTGGGGCAGCTTCAGGCCCTGCCCTCTCGTCCTGGTGCTAGTTGCCTGAGACAAGAGCCCACCACCTGACTACAACCTCCCTTCAGGGAGTTGTGGAGAGTGATGAGGTCCCCACTGAGTCTCCTCCAGGCTAAACACTCCAGCTCCCTCAGACTGTCCTCATCAGCCTTTCCCTCCAGTCCCTTCTTCAGTCTTGTTGCTCTTCTGGACCCACTCCAGTTCCTCAACCTCTTTCTTGAAGTGAGTGGCCCAGAACTGCCCCCAGTACTAGACTGGAGGCCTCCCCAGTGCCCAGTACAGGGGGTGAGTTACAGAATCACAGAATAATTATGGCTGCAAAGGACCTCCTAGATGACCAAGTCTAACCATACATCCCTAGTCAATAGGAGTGATAAAGAATTCTATGGAGATTGAAACACTTGAAGCACTGCAGCTACTCACAAACAGAAGAACTGCTGGATGATGCAAAGGCCAAAGGCAGCCTTGGCTACAGTGAGTGTGTGACCACGGAATTTCAGACCCTGGGAGGATCAAGCAAGACAAAGTACAGAATTACAGCCATAGACTTCAGATGAGCAGATTTCAGGGACCTGCTTGGCAGGATGTGTGGGAAATTGCCCTGCAGAGCAGAGGCCCAGAAGGGCTGGCTAATCTTCAAGGGCAGCTGCCTCAGAGCACAAGAACAGTCCATTGCAATGTTCAGACAGTTGAGTAACTGTGGCAGAAGGCCAGCAGGGATGAACACGGAGCTCCTAAGTGAACTCAAACACAAAAAGGAAGCACACAGAAGATGAAAACTGAGACCAGCTACTTGGAACGGACACAAAGATACTGCCTGCACATGTAGGAATGAAGTCAGTAAAGCCAAAGTTCAGTTGGAGCTGAAATTAGTTTGGAGGTGAAGGGCAACATGAAAGGTTTCGACAAGGACATTGACAGCAAAAGGAATTCTAAAGACAGTGTGGGCTTATTGCTCATTGGGCCAGGGAACTAGTGACAGGAGGTGCAGAAAAGGCAGCTTTTACTAGCAAGACTTGTCCACCAAATTGAGGGAAGCAGTCAGCATGCTGGAGAGAAGAGTTTCTATTTGGAGAAACCTGGACAAGCTGGAGAATTGAATGATAGAACCACATACAGTTAACAAGAGCAAGTGTGAAATCTTGCATCTGGGAGGGAACAACTTCCTGCACCAGTACAGTCACAGAACTGTAGGATGGCCCAAGATGGGAGAGACTTCCAAAGGTCATCTAGTCCAACCCCACTGCAGTGAGCAGGGACATCCTAGATGAGGTTGCCCAGAGCCCTGTCCAGCCCCACCTTGAATATCTCCAGGGATGGGGTCTCAACTACCTCTCTGGGCAACTTGTTCTGGTGTTCAACCATCCTTCTGCTAAAGGACTTCTTCCTAACATCTCATTTCAATCTGTCCTTCTCTAGTTTGAAACCATTGCCCCTAGCCCTATCACTACAGGCCTTTGTAAACAGTCCCTCTCCAGCCTTCTTGTGGGCCCTCTTCAGAAAGGTTGCTATCGGGTCCCCCCGGAGTCTTCACCAGGCTGAACAACCCCAGCTCCCTCCCTTTCTATTTGAGACTTGCATCTGGAATACTGTGTCCAGTTCAGGCTCCCCAGTGCAAAAGACCTTTTACTTTGGAGGTGGTTTAATAGTGGAACAGGTTGACTGGAAAGGTTGTGGGACCTCAGAGGGGTTGAAGACTTGACTGGACATAGCCCTTAGTAATCTGATCTAATTAGTCCTGTTTTGAGGCACGGTCTGGACTAGATTATATGATTCTATAAATCTCTGGTACTTAATTGTATTTTATAAAGCTGTTTCCCCTCTTGGCATCCAGTTACAAAGGGACAAATTGTGAAATTCTTAGGAAAATATGGTCTTATTTCATACACAAGCAGGGTGGGGTTTGAACCAGATAATCTTTAAGGTCCCTTCCAACCCTGCTCATTGTATGATTCTGTGATAATAGAGATAAATTGAATAACACAAGAAATGGTTCCTAAAATTAACACAACTTGGTGCATAACTCCAGTGCAAAGAACCAGTTGCTCCACCTCATGAGGCTGCAGCAAGTTTTCTAAAGCATCAGTAACACTTGTCAGCTGCACTCACTGCACTGAAAACCAAGATTTCGTGGAAAGCGATGAAGAACTTTTACTAAAACATTCAAAATAGTGACAAGAAGCCGTGATTTGAATCTTATAGCATCTATTCCCTGCAAGCCGACAGAAGGAAGACAGTGGTTTTCTCGTATTATTGTTTAAAAGGAAAGGGACATTAGGAGTGACTGGGAAGGTCCTCATCTCCCTCTTCTTTGGGTTTGTAGTGAACATCAGTGGAAATCACCAGATGACCCTAAAGAAAGAAGAACATGGAAAATTACCTTAAATTTCTGATGGACATTCAGGGTCAGTACTCTGGGACTAGACCAGCCCCTCAGCAAGGCAGGAGATGAGTGTTTTTACGTCTCATGTTCATTTTAGGGTAGGAATGGGCTCTGATGTAAGTTAATATGACTCTCCAACAGGCTAAGTAACATTTCCTACAGAGAAGTGTTCCTACTCAGGTTCCCC
Source organism: Phoeniculus purpureus (assembly GCA_028565055.1). Classification (NCBI taxonomy): domain Eukaryota; kingdom Metazoa; phylum Chordata; class Aves; order Bucerotiformes; family Phoeniculidae; genus Phoeniculus; species Phoeniculus purpureus. The sequence continues at coordinate 11,250 of JAOXOE010027746.1, read as the reverse complement.
ATGAGCCTTCCTAAAGAATGGTGAGTAGTGAGGGCCCATTAATTCAATTCTCCTAAGCCCTGATCACAGAATCACAGAACATTAGGGATTGGAAGGGACCTCAAAAGATCATTTGATGAGGACAGCAGAGCTGTCCTTGTGGTGATCCCATACTGGTGCACCCCAAAGGGTTACTGGACCCTTCATAACCTGCAATTGTAACGGGTTAGGGGGTAGTTTTTAATCCAGATGTCCAATTTTTGGACTAGTGTGTTCTAAGGCTTTACTACTATCAGCATTTAGAAGTACCCAACGCAGGGTGAAGAGACGTGCACACATGTGCAGTTGTATTTAAGAAGAAATGGGGCTTCTCACCTGCTTAATTTTTATTACAGATCCAGTCAGGGTGGTGTGAGCCAAAGTAAGAGGAAATCCTTTTCCTAGTTTATCTTCAGAGAGGACAAACAGAAATACATTTCGATGTAATAATAATACACACTTCTGAAGCGCTGCTCTCAAAGAACTCAATTTGTTTCACAATTTTCCTTTCTCTGAGTCTCTCAAGAGAACGTTCATTCCTATTTGCTAAAGAGCAAATAATCCCATGAAAAAGTTGCCTCTTTCAGTCTCTCAGCTGTTTGATATTGGGATCTGACTGCCTTCGCTCCTCTCCAGATACCTGTCCCACAAGACCTGGTTTCTGCTGTTTCTCACTCTAGTTTATTACCCATCTGCCTTTCACTTTCTTCTCTGCCTGGTCCTCTAATCCTGTTGCTCCCTCTTAGTCTCAACTATTCCTACTTTCTGGGATCAAGCCTCAGCTCTGTTCCTCTTTGCTTTTTCAAACATCTCACTTCTGCATCCCTCTCTTTAATTCTCCTTGCTTATTCCTCATCAATAGCTCTCTTCCTTCCTCAGCAGTCTCCTCACCTCCATTTACCTCATAGGCACCTTCTGTACTCTTCCACCTGCTTTCTTCTGCCTTCATCTCTTTCTTTATCATCCCTCATTCTCTGCATCCCACCCAGCTGATTTTCTACTTTGTCCTGCCTGCAGCAGCAGGTGGAAGCATGAAGGCAGAGGGAGGTGTTAAAGTTAGAGATGCTAACTCAAGCATTCTGCCCTTCCCCAGTCTAGGCCATTCTCTGGTCATAGTTTGACTCTGTGGCAGGACAAGACTCCAGCATGTCTCAGCTCTGCTGCCAGTGAAAAGGAAACCCAAGCCCAGTGCTAGAAAGGGAGCCAAGTCTCTGGTGACAGGGGCCAAGACTAAAGTCCAGCACAGAATAGACCGGTCCAGATACAGCTAAACCTCTCACAGACAAAGAAAACCTCCCACAACACAATCTTTAGAGCTGAGCACTCCCTTTGAGAGTTTCAGTCTTGCTTTTCCAACAACTGTGCCACCATTCTTACCATTGATTACTGGGATCGCAGCACTCCGTAAAGCGTAAGACAAAAACTTCTCCACCGATGGCTGATGCTGTGAGGGGGGAAAACACATTTAGTGATCACTGCCCAATGCCTATGGGATCGCAGCTCGACAGGGGAGATGAAGAGTTAGAACTAGACTTGCCATGCAAAAAGACCAGATCTCTTGGCAGAGATTAAAAGAAACAGGTAAAGAAGATATTTTTTGGGTTTAATTTGCAGTTGAACAGTGTAAAATGTAGAATCATAGAATCATTCAGGTTGGAAAAGACCCTCGGATTCATCGAGTCCAACCATCAACCCTACTGTATAAGTTCACCCCTAAGCCATATTCCCCAACACTACATCTAAGTGCCTTTTAAACACATCCAGGGACAGGGACTCAACCCCCACCCTGGGCAGCCCATTGCAGTGCCTGACCTCTCTCTTGGCAAAGATGTGTTTGTTTCTCTTGCAATAAGTGAAATTTAAGGTTTTTTCTATTATCATTTTTCTCTGCTGTATGTTACAGACCTGGGTTCACCTTTAACTTTAGGAATGCAATGTGTTCAACCCCATTTCAGCCACCAGGACCCAGTTCTCAGAAGTGAACTGCTCTCTGTGTGGCAAGAACTGCCCTGTCCTGGCACTGTCTTACGCCACTGTGATCACTGTCCTCCTCTCTCCACTTTAAAGATGTCGGCTGGGCTGAGCTGTGGCAAGGTTCACAGATTCACTGAATAGTAGGGATTGGAAGGGACCTTGAAAGATCATAAAGTCCTATCCCCCAACTACTGCACACTTAGTCTACATTTCTCAGTCTGCACTGAACGAGCTAAGCTTTTATTTCCTATTTTTGAGTCTCCTTTTAATGATATTTGGTTGAAGTGATTCAAGATAATTCCTGAAACTGAGCTTAAGCCTGACTTTGTAATCACTCCATCTGCTATGTCTACACAATCCAGCTGTCAGAAACAGCTACGAGATAGCCCCATGTTTGCATTTTTGTTGCTGGATACAGAAGTGAACAGAATAAACAGCTTGCTAGGTCATGCAGACCCAGGCTGACATTCCTCTTTGTTTGAATTAATGTTGTGCTCTAATAAAGAAAACAGCATTCCAAGAGGCATTTCCTCTTCAAAGCAGAAAGCGCAGTGGAGGATAATATCCTCAAGACTGTGTAGCAGTAAGTTCAGATTAATTTTTTCTGTCTTTTCTATCTTCTCTTTCCTAGACACTGAAACCATCTTCTTTTGTCTTCTCCATCTTCTATCTAACTTTCACTGAATCACAGAATCACAGAACATTAGGGATTGGAAGGGGCCTTGAGAGATCATCTAGTCCAATCCCCCTGACACAGCAGGATCACCTAGATCAAGTCACACAGGAGCATGTCCAGGCAGGTTTGAAATGTATCCAGAGAAGGAGACTCCCTTCCAGTGCTCTGTCACCCTCACCTTGAACAAGTTCCTTCTCATATTGATGTGGAACCTCCTCTGTTCCAACTCACAGCCATTGCCCCTTGTCCTATCATTGGATGCCACTCAGCAGAGCCTGGCTCCATCCTCCTGACACCCATCCTTCACACATTGATGAATATTAATGAGGTCACCCCTCTGTCTCCTTTTCTCCAAGCTCAAGAGACCCAGCTCCCTCAGCCTTTCCTCATCAGGGAGATGTTCCACTCCCTTCATTATTGCTGTGGCTCTGCACTGGACTCTCTCCAGCAGTTCTGTGTCCTTCTGGAACTGAGGGGCCCAGAACTGGACACAATATTCTAGATGTGGTCTTACCAGGGCAGAGTAGAGGGGGAGGAGAAGTCCTCTTGGTCTGCCAACCACCCCTCTTCTGATCCACCCCACGATGCCGCTGGCCTTCTTGGCCACGTGTTCTCCACCAAGACCCCCAGGTCCCTTTCTCCTGTGCTGCTCTCCAACAGGTCCTAGACACTGAAACCATCTTCTTCGGTCTTTTGTATCTTCAATCTATCTTCCCTAGACACTGAAACCATCTCGTTCTGTCTTCTCTCTACCTTTCATAGAGAGTGAAACCATCAACCTACCTCAGAGAAGCCAACAGTGGAGTGCAGCAGGGACAACTTGAGCCTAAGGAAAAGAAGTAAAAAAAGAGAAATCACTAGAACGTTATGCACTTTGTGGGAAGATTTGTTTCTGGAATTTCATGCTGATTTTCATGCTGATTCACACGTTTAACTTTTGCCAATCACTCTTTGATTTCCAATAGCTTTTAATCAAAACTGGCAAAACCACCAATCAGTTCTAGAATCACTTGGATCTTTCTGGTGCTGATATCCTCCTACAGCCATGTAGAGTCCTGGGCTGTGACTATAAGACTTGGGAAATCATATTTCTCTAGAGCTGTGTTTCCTGCAATGGCAGAACTACATATTCCTGGAAGGTTTGTTATGATTTGAATGAACTCACTGGAGTACAGAGGTATTAAGATGAAATACCAATGTGGGGTACTTGCTTGAAAGTCTGTGCTTCTACCCACCTGCTGCATCTAGTGATAAAGGGGACTGTAAACCTGGCCAGCTGGAAGAGTGATTGATATATACAGTAAGAAACACCCACAACTGGAGGTAACCACAAAACTAGCAAGACCTAAGCAAAATCTAAATGCTTTGGAGCTTTCTTCAAATTATAAACACCTTTCTACCCTCATTGATTTGCTGTTGCAGTATGTGCTGTGCAGTCTCAACGTTCCCTTCTCCCTATGCGAAGGCACACAGAGATAGTTACAGGGGCTGCTGCTGCAGTGTGCGTGCTCTCTGGCAGTTCTGCTTATGATGTTCAGACACGACAGGGCAGCGACATTTAGAGGGTTTCAAGTAAACTACTGAACTTCATTCTCCAGCATCAGCACAGACTTAAACAGATGCCTTTAAGACAACCAATCCACTGAACATAGTCATTCAAAAGGGTATTTAACCTACAGAAAGGGGTAGTATCATGTTGGAAGACTATCTGAATATTCTCGAATCAGAGAGATTCTTGCAGAAGAACATCTGCTGTTCCACAATATTGTTCATTTTAATTTGAGAGATTTATACCAACCAGTCAAAAGTATCTCAGAGCCCTTGTGAGGACAAAGGTAACTAGTTTTCTTTCCCTCATGGTGAAACAAGCACCGCCACACTGACTGACTGAAGTTCTGCTGTGTCATGCTGTGGGAATCATTGATGTTGCTTTCTGAATTTTCCTTGGTTACCTCATCAGAAGCAACGAGATAATCAACTTCTGTTTGGTTATCGTCACTCTGGCTCTGGCACTGGCTGTCTGCAAGGAAGAAAAACAAAACAGTCTTCTGGGATTGTGTACACAGAGAGATACTGGCTAAGATACAAGTACAAATGCAATTGCTTCTGTGATTGGAAACACAATGTCTAAGCTTTTTATTTGGTCAATCCATGTAGATAGTGAAATAATTAGTGAATTTGCCTGCCCTGATTGCTTTCTTATCATCAGGATCATTGAAACCCTTGCGTGGCTGACATAATTGGTTGATTTCAATGCAATGAAAATGTATCTGGGGAAAGGCTGAACTATTTTGTAACAAATAAGTTAGGAAGACTGGGCATCAAATAATCGCACTTTCATGTAGTACGATTTATTCTTGAATAATCACAGAATCACAGAACATTAGGGATTGCAAGGGACCTCGAAAGATCATCTAGTCCAATCCCCCTGCCACAGCAGGATCCCCTAGATCCAGTCGCACAGGAACATGGCCAGGTGGGTTTGAAACATCCACAGAGAAGGAGACTCCACAACCCCCCATGGCAGCCCCTTCCAGGGCTCTGTCACCCTCACTGTGAAAAAGTTCCTTCTCACATTGATGTGGAACCTCCTCTGTTCCAGCTCACACCCGCTGCCCCTTGTCCTATCATTAGATGACACTGAGCTCCATCCTCCTGACTCCTGCCCTTTCCATATTTATCAACATTAATGGGGTCACCCCTCAGTCGTCTTTTTTCCCAGCTCAAGAGACCCAGCCTCTCTAAGCCTGTCCAGGTCCCACTGAATGGCAGCACAGTCTGCTGGGGTGTCAGCCACTGCTTCCACCTCGTCCCTGAGAAGGCTGGAGATCTCCTTACATGTTTGTGTTCATAGAAGCTGTTCTACAACTGTGTAATAAAAATGAAGCTGTTTCAAAGTCTGAGTTGGCAGAGTTCAAGAGGAAGAGACATGAAGTAGCTGCTAGGACATGAGGATTGGTGTGAGGGATTAACATTATGTGCAACCACGGGTGTGCCACGTGTTCTCTTAGCCTTAGTTTCTGTAACGCCCTAAAACCCCAGTAACTTTAATCTCTTATTCATCTAGGATGGGAATGGTTAACCTAAAGTAGAACTTCCAAGTGTTTTCCCTTCTAGACGAAATCAATGCTGTAGCCAGAAAACTCTTCCATGAGTCCTTGTTTAGAAAGTTCATTGGAAGTTTATTTTCCCTACATGGCTGAGGTGAAAAATGAGACTTCTTTTTTGACCTTATCTGTGCAAATCCTCTTTGAGCACCTCCAGGGAGGGGGCAGCCACAGCCTCTCTGGGCAATTGATTCCAGTGTCTCTCCACCCTTGCAGTGAAGAACTTCCTAAGATGTAACCCAAACCCCATCTCCTTCAGCTTCAAACCGTGTCCCCTTGCCCTGTTGCTGGATCCCCTTGTAAAACGTCCCTCTGCAGCCTTCCTGGAGGTTCTCTTCATGCACTGGAAGGCAGCTCTAAGGTCCCATCAGTCTTCTCTTCTCTTGGCTGAAGAATCCCAGCTCCCTCAGCCTGTCCTCAGAGCAAAGATGCTCTAACCCTCGGATCATCTTTGAGTTCCAGTTTCTAGCTTTGCCACATGGTTGTCTGAAATGATGGAAAATTATTCTACCAGCTACTTTGATAATTTCATGAGAAATTTGTGGTGATTCTGCTGCTTCACTAAGTTCTCTAGACCAGTGCTGCTTTGGCAGCGAGTTCCACCAGTGAGTTCCTCACTGCTTAGTAAAAACAATTTGCTGTTGCCAGTTTTAGCTCTGCTGCCTGTCTGGTTCATGGAACGTTTCTGCCGCCCTAAGAGAGTAACTAACAATCCAAATTCACTTTGTCTAAGCCATTCATTATTTTGAATATCTTGACTGCGTCCATTCGTCTGCTCCGTGAATTAAAGTGTCCCAGGAGTTTCTGTTGCTTGGTGCCTTGTTTTAGCTCGTAGTTTCCATTATTTTGTCTGAACTTGTTTTATTTTTTCCTGAATCTGTGACTTTATTTTTATATTTTAACCTGAATTCAGTACTTCAGCAGAAATTATCTCATCAGGCTGTATAACGGTAACGTTAAACCGCTGGCGTTGGTAGTGCTGTGCATAGGACTTTGTTGTATCCCTCAGAAACTTGACATCAACTCCTTCGGTAGGTCTATCACCTATAAAATTTGCTGCTCAACTTCACTTCTTTTTCATTTAGATTAAGTGGCCCAGAAGGCCAACGACAGCCTGGCCTGGATCAGGAATGGGGTAACCAGCAGGAGTAGGGAGGTGATGGTGCCCGTATGCTCTGCACACGTGAGACTGTACCTTGAGTGCTGGGCACCTCAGGATCATGTGTGTTCACTGCAGAAGAGCTTGGGGAGGTTTCTGCAGGGGTTGTGGCAGAGGATCTGCTTCAAATCAAATGTTGGTAAAGTAAGTTGTAGAGAGAAGTTCAACAAAAGGAGCAATAACAAATTATCAGAGTCCAGAGGAGGCCACTACAATGATCAGGGGAATGGAGCATCTCTCGTGTGAGGACAGGCTGAGAGAGTTGGGGCTGGTTCAGCTGTTTTCTTATGTTGGAGAAAAGAAGGCTCTGGGGGGGACCTTCTTTTGACCTTCCAGCACCTGAGGGGGGCCTCCATGAAGGCGGGGGAAGGTCTTTTCAAGAGGGTTTATACGGGCAGGACAAGGAGCAGTGGGTTCAAGCTGAGAAAGGAGATTGAGGCTGGATACTAGAAACAAGTTGTTCAGTGTGAGGGTGGCTGATGGCTAGAATGGGCTGCCCAGGGAGGTGGTGGGGGCCCCATCCCTGGAGTAATTTCAGTTCAGGCTTCCTGAGGCTCTGAGCAACCTGTCCTAGGTAGACTTGTCCCTGTGCAGGGAGGTTGGACTGGATGACCATTAGAGGTCCCTTCCAGCCTAGAACATTCTGTGATTCTATCAGAACTGGATAGTGTTTGCCTAAAAAATCTGAAGAAAACTAGGAGGAAATACTTGAAGCACTTGAACTTTGTGCAGGTCCAACGTGAGTGTGGATGGACTCATTAAAGAAAAAAAGCCACTGACAGTTATGTGAACAAGGAGCTCTGGAAACTCCTGAACTACAAGTTCTTACAAAGCCTGAGAACTATTGTGGGAAGTTGAAGTCTCTATTTGACCTCAACTTGCTCATTTTTGTGGATGTTTGCTCTTAAGCAATCTGTTTCTGTATTGGTAGAGTTCCTTCCAGTGCCTTGCATGAGCCATCTTTCCACATATGAGGCCAGACCTTGACTACTGGGTGCAGTATGGGCACCACAGTACAGGAAGGACATGGACATGGAGGTGCTGGAGTCTGGGCAGAGAAGGGCAGCTGGGCTGCTTAGGGGTCTGGAGAACAGGTCTGATGGGGAGAGGCTCAGACAACTGGGGCTGTTCAGCTCGGAGATTAAGAAGCTAAGGTGAGACCTCACTGCTCTCTACAACTACCTGAAGGGAGTTGGCAGTGAAGTGGGGATTGGCCTCTTCTCCCTAGGGACAGCGATAGGACAAGAGGAAGTGGGGTCAGGTTGTGCCAGGGGAGGTTCAGATTGGGTCTTAGGAAATACTTCTTCCCAGAAGGAGTTGGGAGGCCCTGGAAGAGGCTGCCCAGGAAGGGGGTGGAGGCACCGTCCCTGGAGGGGCTCAACAAAAGGGCAGACAGGGTGTTTGAAGAAATGACTTAGTGGTTGGGCCTTGTAGGGCAGACGGTTGGCCTTGATGATCTTGAAGGGCTTTTCCAACTTTGATGAGCCCAGGATGGGTTGTGGAGTCTCCTCTGGGGGCATTAAAAACCTACCTGGGTATGTTCCTGTGTGACTGGATCTAGGGGAATCCTGCTCTGGCAGGGGGATTGGACTGGGTGATGTTTCGAGGTCTATTCCAATCCCTAATGTTCTGTGGTTCTGTGTTTAATAGAAGCCTAGACTGGTTTGGGTTGGAAGGGAGCTCAGAGCTCACCCAGTGCCAACTCCTTGCCATGCACAGCAACACCTCTCACCCGACCAGACTGCCCAGAGCCCCATCCAATATACAGTCTGGCTGTTTCTTAATGTGAGACAAGCCAGACCTTCCTCAAAACACGATTTAAATCCAGGTTAGTTGTTTTTTGGGGTTGATTTGTTAATTCTTGTGCTGGAATACCTTGAGTGCTGGTGATCTGAGGCTCTCAGGTGAGAACGTCAGCTCTTCTAGAGCAGTGGCACCTGCTCTGTCCCTGTTTAGCTTTGGAAAGAGGTTGAATATGACTTAACCTCCCAGCCAGTTGTTTCAGTGATAATAAAACTTTCATCACCCTTCTCCCTGCTCGCTGAGCATCACTGTGCCCTAGATATGACAGATCCAGGAGAAGTAATGAAATCTGTGGAAAGAGAGACAAGAGACATTCCACTAGGGCAGCTTTATTCCCTGCTGTTGTTGGGCTGTGGATGGGGACAGAGTCTGCCACCTGGGCTGAACACCAGGGTTTAAACTTTATTTACTAGACGATAAATAATACGGAGGCTGTTTGCTGGGAGGAGAACTGTCACTGAATTCTCACACTGTGGCTGTTCCTTTTTGGGATGTCACTAAAATAAACAAAGAACTTGCAGTTTTGGAAGCAGCCGCCTTTTTTGTTGTGTGGTTGGTTTTACCATGGGGGTTTAGTTTGTGTTCTTTGCGGAAAACATCAGTTGGAATAAAACAGATTGTTCTGAGCAAGCTCCAGCTTGTTAGGGATCAGCTCTTCTCAGTGTCACCTAATGATAGGACAGGGGGCAGTGGGTGTGAGCTGGAACAGAGGAGGTTCCACATCAAGACGAGAAGGAACTTCTCCCCAGTGAGGGTGACAGAGCCCTGGAAGGGGCTGCCCTGGGGGGTTGTGGAGTCTCCTTCTCAGGAGACTTTTAAAACCCACCTGGCCATGTTCCTGTGCGATTGGATCTAGGGGATCCTGCTGTGGCAGGGGGATTGGACTGGATGATCTTTCGAGGTCCCTTCCAATACCTCATGTTCTGTGATCCTGTGACAGAAGACAATCTGGTAGCTTTTCCCATGGTGCCTTTTACTGTAAATTTATGGCTATTTACATAGAGTCGTAGCTTTTGCTTTAGATGCAAATAATCATTTTACTTTATGAAGTTATTTAAATAGAGGGTATTTCTGTAAATATTGGCTTTTGAGCTACTCTGCTGTGTTAAGCTGCAGTATATAACCAGAGCATGAGCTCCTCGTTCAGAGTTATCAGTCAGTGTACCATTTACTGTGGTCCAGCATAAATATGTGGGGCGTCTTGTCCTTCTGGGACATGAGCATGCTGAAGCACATTTAAAATTGATGTAGAACAGACCACTGTAGAGGACAGACATTAAAAGAACATGGCTACAAATTACCCTTCGTTGTGATTTTGCATATTGGTGGACTCACCCCATCATTAGTAGATGACTCAGCTTTAGATCTCTTCCAAAACTTCAGTATTTTTTACTAAACAAAGCAGGGTCTGGTGCCCTCCTGCTCTCCCAGTTCATTGAAGTAAACAGAGGAAAGTGGAATATTTCGAGGCTTTTCTTTCAATTTTGACTGGATGATCTTTCGAGGTCCCTTCCAATCCCTAATGTTCTATGGTTCTATGACACTAGACTCCTCACTTTACTTCTCACCCACCATCCCCCCAGAATATTTGTGGGATTGGTTTCTATAGTCATCGAATCATAAAATTGTTGAGGCTGGAAGAGATCTCCAGGATTGTCAAACCCAGTTGTCAACCCAAACCCACCCTGCCCACTAAAACCTGTCCCCCAGGGCCACAGCTACTTGGTTTTTGAACCCCTCCAGGGATGGCAACTCCCCACCTCCCTGGGCAGCCTGTTCCAACCCCTAACCACTTTGTCAGGGAAGAAGTTGCTCCTGATACCCAACCTAACCCTCCCCTGACACAACTTGAGGCTGTTTCCTCTTGTGCTGTGGCTGATGACTTGGGACAAGGGGCCAACCCCCACCTCTCTGCACCCTTCTGTCAGGCAGTTACAGACAGCAAGGTCTCCCCTCAGCCTCCTTTTCTCCAGACTAACCAGCCCCAGTTCCCTCGGGCCACAAGGTGTATCTCCTCTCAAGTTCCAGGTGATGCTCCTTCCTTCCTTTTTCATATTGTTTTGCCTTAAATTCCAGACTATTTCTCACAAGCATTTTGTTTTCCACAAGCACAGCCTGAACATCTATCCAGGGGAATTATGTAAAGGAGGAGTGTTTTTGAAAGGCTTCCTTTCTTTCTTCAATTTATTAATATTTGATAGGTTCCTTGCATAATTGTGCTGCTCTTTGAGATGTGTATTTACATCTGCATTGTCTTTCAAACATTACTTAGTCTTTCCTGATCGGATCATAGCAGAATTTCTTCTGAGCTGAAGTCGTACGATCACACTGCTCTGTTTCTTGGTTTGAGTGGTTCTTTTGACCATCATCTGGTTTACCAGTTGGGAATTCAATCCCAAACTTCTTCACAGACTCACAGAATCACAGAACATGAGGGATTGGAAAGGACCTCAAAAGATCATCCAGTCCAATCCCCCTGCCACAGCAGGATCCCCTAGATCCAGTCGCACAGG